>WBMZ01006625.1:0-52780 GCA_013400975.1 Atrichornis clamosus
AATACTGTATTAGTGATTATCTTAACGTACTTTGGCCTACGAAAGAGTATGTTAGGATTTAGAAGTCAATGTTAAACTTGCTTTACCTCACCAAAATGTGTTTAACAGAGATACATAAACTGACTCAGTTAAAAAAATCTCTTTTGTTTACAGAGTCTGTCACTGGATGCATCTGAGCCATTTGATCCATTCTGTCATTTCAGAATATGAGATTTTCTTTCATTTACTAAGACACAATAATTTTTCTAGTTATACAGAGGTTTCCATCTGAACACGGAAAAGTCATTTTACTGTTTAATTACAGTTCCACCTCATACTACTTAAGTATTGTTTATACAGAATTTTTAGATATTATTTATAGAAACAGAGGTATTAAAATTGAATTTTAACTAGAAAAAAATTGGTTTTCCCAAATTTGGAAACAGAGCTTACTCATTATGTTAGGTTATAGTTGTCTGTTACCAATGGAGTAGTTACTGTGTGTCCACAGTTTGGCCTGCACTTGTGTATGCTGTTCATGAAGTGTGTACCTTTTGCTGTAAGTAAGTTACTATTATTAATGATGCACTTTTTTTTTTTCTCTGTTACATCAGGAAGTGTACTTCAAGAACCTTTCGAAACAGAAACAAAAGGAAGTCATGGAGAAGAATGGAAACAACCACAAACTTCGTGTTTGTGTTGCTACTTGCAACCGTGCTGATTATTCGAAGTTAGCTCCCATTATGTTTGGTATTAAGGCAGAACCACAGTTTTTTGAGCTTGATGTCGTAGTGCTTGGTTCTCACCTGATTGATGATTATGGGTAAGGTGAATTTTTAGTCTACCAATTTGTTTCTGTGGTGTTAGCAATGATATAATGAATGTTAGATAAAAGAAGTCTCTGCATCGTGAGTGTACACAACAAAGTTGTAAAATTTTTTTCCAGAATCCATTCTATTTTGCAGCTCCTTCTGAGATTACATACTTGTGGGATTTTTTCAACCAGTGTTGGAATTCTAGAAAGTTTTTTGTGAATGCTGTAACTGAGATCTTCAGCAGGATCACAGACTGTATAAAGTGAGAAACTCAACTCCTTCATTTTTCTCTAAGAATCTGGTGATTATCAAATGAAAATGCACTTCAGTTTTTTAATTTTCACAGAGAAAATATACTCCTCAGTCATTTTAAGTTCCAGCTCTTCTGCTTTGCATAGTTATGGAGAAAGTGCTTATATAGTCCATATCCCGGGGGAATAATCTTAGTTCTTGATTCCAGAACTGTAGAGGTAGGAAAGGGTGGTTTGTACGTTTCTGACAAAGTGAATAACTGATAGATATATGATTATCTGTGTTACATGGTTAGGCAGGAGAGGTTAGAGTCCCTCTCTGTAACACTCCATAAGTAAGCAGTCAGATCATCTTCCTGGGAGAATGAAATGTCTTGGTCCAAGTCTCTTCCCTTGGAAGGGCTTCCCACGTCCCAGGTGGATATTCTCCTGTTTGCTGGGGAAAAGGTAGAAGGAACAGCATGCATATTCTTGCTGAGATTGTGGCTGGTTTTCCTCAGGCTGCATTTACCATATTGGACCCAGTAAGTGAAATAGATAGGAAAACACTTATTATGGAAGTCAAAATCAGACTTTAGCTTAAGTCTGCAGTATATCAGCATTGTTGAACTTACAGAAATGTATAAGCATATCTTTAAATAAAGATACTTTATGGACTTTACAATGAGAAATTTTGGCATTTTATAAGGTTGGGAGGGAACTCAGTATAATCTCAAAACTACTAAGACAGGAAGTTCCAGTGGTGACCATTCACTTTCTGCACGCTATAGTGCTCAGTTCCTTGCTTTGTACTGGACTTTGTTTCCATCCAGTAACCTGGCAAGGTGAATTTAACATCACAAAACTAACCTGATTCAAAACAGAACCAGACACAAAAAAATCCCAGTCAAACTTCTTGACAGGTTAGCATGTTGAATTGCACCCTGTCTGATTGGAGAAATAAAGTAATCCCATTTCATTTGCTAAAGAGGAGAAACATGGCGCTTATTTTTCTATAGTTTATAACCGTTTGCTGTCTGCAAGACTTGTGCAAAGTAGTACAAAATACTACTTTTCCAGTTCCAAGGTGTTTAACACTTGTCTCTTTATTGTAAATGATTTGTAATGCACAAAGCAACTGTAGAGATTTTCATCTGATAATTGTTGTTGCTGTTAGTTGCTTTGTGGTAAGTATTCTAAAACCCAGGCACTGCTTGGGGTTTTTTTCAGGGCCTAGTCCTGCACCCCTTAATCTGGGAGACCCTAGAGAGTGAGTGGGTCCTCAGAACATGTCTGTTCTAGTGATGTGAATAGGGTAATCAACAGTAGCAGAAGTCAAATGACAGTGATCTTGTGAGATGTTTGTTACTGAAATACTGGGAGGATTGTAAAAGAAACAAAACTACCAGAAATGCATAGTCTTGTTTGTCCCCTAGATTGTCATCTTTCAAAAGTCAGAGAATATAGAAGCAAAGAGAAGAAAGTTTTTTGAGATAAATGTGGGAAAAGGGTGGGTCTGTGAAGGGTATTTGTAAATGGAGTTGGAAATGTAATGCAGTTTATGCTATAAAAATCTGAGCCACTTTACTCAGTAAAATAAAAGAATTTGCCTTAAAAAAATACAGAATCTGAATAATATATGCTAGCTGAAGGATGTTTTCTTTGAACATACAGGCCTCAGCTTTGCATCACATCCGTTGTATTTAAACAGTTGTCCCCAGAAAAGTCAATAAACGTACCCTTTCTGACAGGAAACCATACCACATCTATTCTCTGAAAGGCTCTGCAGACATGTAAACAAAGAGTTTGATTTCTGAGGATTTGTAGAACATGTTCAGCAAAGCTCCTCATTAAGGTGTCTAGAAAAACTTGATGCTTGGAATATGAGGGAGGATCTTCACATGGATGAGAATATTCTGCTAAAATCTTAAAAACTACCTCCCTCAGTGAAGGAGATCTGAAAAGCAGATCTTTGTTCAAACCCCAGTATAGCTGTCCTAATTCATGTTTATTTTGTGAAGCTATACTGTTGTAAAATCAAGTTGTATTTACTCTAACCCTTTTCCTTTTACCTTCAGTAATACCTATCGTATGATTGAACAAGATGACTTTGATATTCATACAAGATTGCACACCATCGTGAGAGGGGAGGATGAGGCAGCCATGGTGGAGTCAGTGGGCCTTGCATTGGTCAAGTTACCAGATGTCCTGAACCGCCTGAAACCTGACATAATGATAGTCCACGGGGACAGGTTCGATGCTCTGGCCCTGGCCACGTCTGCAGCCCTGATGAACATTCGCATTCTTCACATTGAAGGTGGGGAAGTCAGTGGGACCATCGATGACTCTATCAGACATGCCATAACCAAGCTGGCCCATTACCACGTGTGCTGCACAAGGAGTGCAGAGCAGCACCTGATAGCCATGTGTGAAGACCACGACCGCATCCTTTTGGCAGGCTGTCCCTCCTATGACAAGCTTCTCTCTGCCAAAAATAAGGACTACATGAGTATTATTCGCATGTGGCTAGGTAAGCAGGCCACTTTAAATGTTTCTTTCATATGACTTCCAATGCTAGACAAACTCAGTAACTAGGCTATCAGTCAAAAAGTAATATATTGGGTAGTAGTACCTAGTATATCTTTATGCATTTGCTTTTGTTCTGTATTCTGCCATGTACAGCTGAAAACCTGCAAATCTGTTTTACTGAACACTTCTGGTCCTTTTGCCAAGTCAAAAAAATAACTCCTTAAATTTCTCTGAGCTGAACAATTTAAAAGCAGAATAGTCTTACATGAACAGTTATTTTGCTGTAAAGGATGTGTTTAAATGGAATCAAAACTGTTCAGGCCTAATACAAAAAAAAATCAAACAGAATTTGTATTATGAACGTTTTTTTGAAGAATGCACTGCAACAGGGCAACATGTGCCAAAGGCTTTCGGTGTTTCATATTCATTGACTTACAAATAATTCCTGTAAACGGTGGGACTTTATGTTTGCTTTGTATCTTTGACAAAGCAGTCTCCTGTATGGCACATTACCGTGTGTTGGAAGCTGGAGTCTTTTTCACTCAGTGTTTCGCAGATGTTTTATCAAACGTACTAAAACAAGTGTGACTGACTATTTTAAAGCAGTGAAAATGAAGTCTTTTCTTGAGAATGGACAATGGACAGAAAGTCTGAGCAGCTTCAGGAGTCATTCTAGATTTATAGTGGTGTGAGAACAGTCTCTTGATTCTGGTATAGTCTTTCAGAGCTTTAGAAGTAGGCTTGCAATTTAACAGTTTGTTGAGGTTTAGGTAGTGGTCTCTAAAGTTATGAGACATGCTTAGAGAGGCAGATAACAAGCTAGATCACCCTGCAACTCCCTTTCATTTATTGTAGCATTGATCCCAACGTTAGATATCCCATCCAGTGCCTTGACTATTCAGGCTTTCACATCTGTAGTTTCAAATGTATGTCCTTCCTTCCTCTTGCTATTCTATGCCAGTCAAAAAACTTTTCTTGCCCTTCATTTGGACAGGTGAAGATGTCAAAACCAGGGATTATATAGTTGCCCTGCAACATCCTGTAACTACAGATATTAAACATTCCATAAAGATGTTTGAGCTGACACTAGATGCACTCATCTCCTTCAACAAGAGAACACTTGTTCTATTCCCTAACGTGGATGCAGGTGAGTAAAATACCTTAATGACAGAGGGACACATAACAGATTGTCTTTAAAAGAG
The DNA here is from genome assembly GCA_013400975.1 of Atrichornis clamosus. NCBI lineage: Eukaryota > Metazoa > Chordata > Aves > Passeriformes > Menuridae > Atrichornis > Atrichornis clamosus. The sequence continues at coordinate 4,756 of WBMZ01006625.1, forward strand.
TGCCTTTATCCCAGGTCCTCCAGCCAGATGGAAGTAGCTGAATGGTGTCAGCATCATGTGTGCATCTGCTGTAGTTCCATGTTCACATTGCTGGAGGACATTTCAACTTTTCAGTGTGGGAAGGAAAATGAGGAGAAACCACATGACACATAGGAGCAATATTAGTGCCTGTTAAATTAACTTAAAACTACAAAGAGACCTTTGCAGTGAATTTTTGGATCAAACTTTGGCTTATATGCCCAGCTATGCAACTTAAACTGTAAAGATAAAAGGAGAACAAAATCTATTCAGAGCTGGCAACTCAGTGAATGGCTAGTTATTAGCTCCTTTGCATGTCTGGACTTTGATTTTAAAAGTAGACCTTGAATAATTTTTTCTACTTTGTTTTTCTGTAGGAAGCAAAGAGATGGTTCGTGTGATGAGAAAGAAGGGCATTGAACATCATCCCAATTTTCGGGCAGTAAAGCATGTCCCATTTGACCAGTTCATTCAGCTAGTTGCTCATGCTGGTTGTATGATTGGGAACAGCAGTTGTGGTGTCAGAGAGGTGGGAGCATTTGGGACACCTGTGATCAACCTGGGGACACGTCAGACAGGGAGAGAAACAGGTACATGTTTGCGTAACTCTAGTGTTTCGTAGGGCGGGATTGTATCAGAGGTGTCACCATTGCTTTACTGGGAGCAAGGGGAAGCACGTAACTGATGAAGAGATGTCAGTCTGGTGGGCATCTTAAAATAAATTTTTTTTTCATTTCTAAAGCAGTTCTCATACTCTAATGTAATTTGAGGTTCTGATGTGTCCTATTACGTTAATTTTTGTCATCTAGGTGAAAATGTTCTTCATGTTCGTGATGCTGATACACAGGATAAGATTCTTCATGCTTTGCAGCTCCAGTTTGGTAAGCAATATCCATGGTGAGTACATTCATCTTAATTCATTGGAGGAGTTGTTAAAGCAGTGGAGTAAAAGGCATTTAGTCCTGAGGTGGTTCATCCTATTTGATTTGAGTGCTTTTAATGCATTGATCTGAGGTTACAAATGATTTTTCATTTCAGAATCATAGTGCAGTGCCTGGTATGCAGTAGTATTTGTACAGCAAAATGTTACTAATAATATTTTGATCCAAGTAGTCACTTGACATCCAACAGAAAGTCAAGAGGACAAAATTCATGTTAACTTAGATCAGTGTGATTAAGAGAGTTTGTTCTATAGAGCAGCATGGGAGAGAACATCCTGTCTGCCTACTCTCAGTTGTGCCTGAAGGACACTTTTTCATGTGGGTACAAATGACGCCGCGAGCCCAAAAATGGGCAGGATCAAGAAAGACTATAACGCCCTGGTGAGGCACATGAAGAACATCACTGCCCAAGTCATCTCCTCATCTGTCCTCCCAGTTAGAGAAATCAGGACAGCCAGAAGCAGAAGCATCGTGCAGATCAATATCTGGCTTCGTGGCTGGTGCCACCAAGAAGGTTTTGGCTTTTATAGCAATGGGTTCTGTTTTAATGGTTGCAGCCTGTCATGGGAGGAATGGGATCCCCCTGTCTCAAAAAGGGTAGGAGAATCTTTGGCAGCAGGCGGGGCAGTTTGGTAAGATGGACTTTAAGGGACGCGAGGAGTGAAGTCCAAAGTGGCAATGCCTGTGCCCTTGCTTCCTCCTGGGGAGTAGGTCATGCCAACCAGTGCAGTGACTGATGGTCCTTGGCTGCCTCTCAAGTTGAGAATCAAAGGGTGAAACACATCAAGGGTGCTGATGGTTATGGTGAATCCTGTCACACCCCTTCAAGCAACCTGGTTGCTTGATCCCCTATGAAGTGCCTGTATACAAATGCACGCAGCAAGGGGAATAAACAAGATAATCTAATAAACTGGAAATCTATGTGCAGTTGCAGGGCCATGATCTCTTGCAATTACAAAGACAGGCCTGGAATGTTGTCAGGGATATCTGTGTACTATTTAGAGAGGATGGGTCAGAGAAATGAGGTGTTCTCTGTGTGAGAGAGCAACTGGAATGTATTGAGCTCCACCCAAGGATAGATGAACAAGTCCAGACTTTATGGGTGAGAATTAAGGGACAGGCTAATATGGGTGACACTATTGTGGGTATTTACTACAGGCCATCTGATGAGGAGGAAGTTGATAAGGCTTTTTGTGGGCAACTGGAAATGGCCTTGCAGTCACAGGCCCTGGTTCTCCTGGGGGACTTCAACCACTCTGGTATTTGTTGGAGAGATAACACAGCCTGGCACACACAGTCCAGGGGGTTTCTGCAGATCAGTGAAGATAACTTTGATGCAAGTGGTGGAGGAGCCAATGAGGAAAGGTGTGCTGCTGGACCTTGTACTAACAAACCAGGGGGTACCGGCTGAAGTCTTGAAGACTGGGGGCAGCCTTGGCTGCAGTGACCTTGAAATGGTGGAACTCAGGATCCTGCACGGAGGAAGTTAAGCAACAAGCAGGACTAGAACCCTAAACTTCTGGAGATCTAACTTTGACCTCTTCCAAGACCTGTGTGGAGGAATCCAGTGGGTTATGACTAGAAGAGATGGGGGTCTAAAGAGCCAGTCAATATTCAAGCATCACTTCCTGTGGGCTCAGTGCATCCCTATGATCCAGAAATCAAGCAAAGGGGGCAGGAGACCTGCATGGATGAGCAGGGAGCTTCTAGTAAAACTCAGACATAAGAAAGAAATTTATGGAATGTGGAAAAAGGAACAGGCTAAGTGGGAGGACTGTAGTAACATCTTCAGACTATGCAGGCATGTGACAAGGAAGGGTGTGCCAAGACACACTTGGAATTGAGTCTGGCAAGGGATATCAAGGACAGCAAGAAGGGCTTTTACAAGTATATCAACAGCAAAAGGAAGAACAGAGAAAATGTGGGGCTGCTGTTGAATCAGATGGGTGTCCTGATGATGGAAGACACAGAGAAGGTAGAATTGCTGAATGCCTTCTTTGCCTCAGTCTTTACTGCCGAAAACAGACCTCAGGAACCCCAGACATCGGAGGTAAAAGAAGAAGTTTGGAGAATGGAAGACTTGGTTGTAGAGGATTGGGTTAGAGATTGGCTAGGCAGACTAAATGCCCATAAATCTACAGGCCTGGTGGGATGCACCCAGGGTGCTGAGGGAGCTGGCAGATGTTGCTATGCCACTTGCCATTGTCTTTGAAAAAACATGGAGAATGGGAGAGATGCCTGATGATTGGAGGAAGGCCAGTGCTATGGCCATCTTCAAAAAGGACAAGAAGGAGGACCTAAAAACTACCAGCCAGTCAGCCTCACCTCCATTCTTGGAAAAGTTACAGAACAGATCATTCTGGAGGTCATCACCAAGCATGAAAAAATAGAAGGTCATTGGGAGCAGTCAGCACGGATTCATCAAGGGCAAATCATGCTTGACCGATCTGATAGCCTTCTGTGATGGCGTGGCAGGATCAGTTGACAAGAGGAGAGCAGTGGACGTCTACCTTGACTTCAGCAAGGCTTTTGACACTGCCCCATAACATCCTTGTAGGTAAGCTCAGGAAATGTGGGTTAGATGAATGGACAATGAGGTGGATCAAGAACTGGCTGAATGGAAGAGCTCAGAGGGTCAGAAGCAGAGGAGTAGGATCCGGTTGGAGGCCAGGGATCAACACTGGGTCCAGCCTTGTTCAGCTTGTTTATCAACGACTCAGATAAAGGGATGGAATGAACCCTCAGCCAGTTTGCAGATTCCACAAAACTGGGGGGAGTGGCTGACACACCTGAAGGCTCTGCTGCCACTCAGAGGGACCTTGATAGGCTGGAGACTTGGGCAGAGAGAAACCTAATGGGGTTCAGAAAGGGCAAGTTTAGGGTCCTGCACCTGGGGGGGAATAACCCCAAGTACCAGCACAGGCTGGAAAGCAGTTCCGTGGAAAGGACTGTTATCTTGATGGACAACAAGCAGTCCACGAGTCAGCAGTGCCCCTGCAGCTAGGAGGGCCAGTGGTATCCCAGGAAGCACTGGGAAGAGTGGGGCCAGCAGGTAGAAAGAGTGATTTTCCCTCTCTGCTCAGCTCTAGTGAGGCCACATGCGGAGCATTGTGTTCAGTTCTGGTCTCCACAGTTCAAGGAGATGCTGGAGAGGGTGCAGTGGAGAGTCACAAAGATGATTTGGAGTGTGGAGCATCTCTCTTGAGGAGAGTGAGAGAAAATGTGGAAGCCAACTCTGTATAGAGGAGAGAAGTCTGAGAGGGGATCTCATCAATACATACGAGTATCTCCAAGGCAGGTGCCAAGAGGATGGTGCCAGACTCTTTTCAGTGGTGCCCAGCAACGGGACAAGGAGCAATGGCCATAAACCAAAACACAAGAAGTTTCACCTCAACAAGAAAAAGAACTTATTTACATTGAGGGTGGCAGAGCACTGGAACAGGCAGCCCAGGGAGGTTGCTGGAGTCTTCTTCTCTGGAGACATTAAAATCCCACCTGGATTAATTCCTGTGTCACCTGCTCCAGGTGACCCTGCCTTGGGAGGGGCTTGGCCTAGATGATCTCCAGAGGTCACTTCCGACCCTAACAATTCTGTGATTTTGTGACACAATACTTTATAGCTTATTTGACCTCAGGCGTGAAACATAGAGTCCCGAGTGCAAGCTTCCAGGGAACCTGCAGGATTATAGCAAGATGCTTTTCCTTATTTTTCAGACCTAGAGTATTGACCTTCATTTCTTTAACATGTAAGTTCTTATAAACTACAAGAGATAATATTTATTCAACTAAGGACAAGAATAAAAAGAATATTTCTGAAGAACTTTGCTTTAAATAGAGCGATAAAACTGAATTTTTTAATATCGAGTATCTGACACCATGTATGATGATATTTTAGAAACAGACATGTTGAAAACTGACATGAATGTACAGTTTATTATTACATAGTTGTCATCTGTGTGATAAGTACATCTTGTTTGGATTTGCAGCAGATACATAAACTGTCCTCTTTTTTTCTTCTGCTTTTTGATGTGGGTGCCTTCATTAAACTCTTAATTTTGTGGGAGTTTTGGCATCATTAGTTGCCAGTTTTCTACATTCCAGTTTTGTGTTCCAAAATGAAGCTAGTGCTAAACTTGAACAATCTGGTTGTGTGATCTTTAAACTACTGTCACTATGTACCATATCTCATGACAGACTTTCATAGTGTGAGCTGCAGCATTGGCATAGTAGCCAGATCATAATATTGTAATGACACTGTGTTATTCTCTTCTGCCATGTAAAGAACTTCATAGATTGTAGTGTTATTTCCAATTACACAGATTCTTTTTTTTTTGTGTTACAGCTCAAAAATATATGGAGATGGTAATGCTGTTCCAAGGATTTTGAAGTTCCTCAAATCTATTGACCTCAAAGAACCATTGCAAAAGAAATTCTGTTTTCCTCCTGTCAAAGATAATATCTCTCAAGATATCGACCATATTCTAGAGACACAGAGTGCTCTGGCTGTGGATCTAGGCGGAACAAATCTCCGAGTAGCAATTGTCAGTATGAAGGTAAATATTCTGTTGTGCTTCTAGATATTCTGCAAACTCGATTGGGCTTTGTGGATATGGGCTTATCATGCAAAAGAGCTCCAAAACAAAGCAGTCTAATGACTTTTGTTGAGGGATAAAGATTTTTCCCCATTTGTTGAACCTCTCATACAATCTTGATACAACTTGCCTGCTGGCTTGCTCTTCTTAGACTGATGCTAAACTAGCAAAGCCAATTTGCTGGTGCAAGGTTGTAGCTGCTTCCTCTTTGTGGGTTGACTACAGACTTTGAAGAGTCAAAGAACTTTCAGATATGTTGGTTCTCCTTAAGAGGTGACTCAGTTCAACCTGCAAATTCTTACATGTCAAGCAGAAAAGTGGAAGGCTCCAAGAGTAGACGTTTTCCTTCCCCACTGCCTTACTGTGTAATGAACACACAGAACCATTTTGAGCAACAACCAGCATCTAGCAAATCAATTTATTCAACTGTGCAGCATCTCGTAGATGTGAATAAAGCTCATGATGAGGAGTCTTTGGCTTTTATTCTCAAAAGTATTGGACAATTACTCCTACCATTACACTACATATTTCCAGATAACTGGATCAGTTAGATACAGTTATCCAGAAGGCAAAGTAAGATGCCTGCAGAAAGATGCAGGGTTATGTAAAGTGATCTGATACAGTCCAGAATTTTCTCATTCATTTGAAAGGAGATGTCTGACAGATCTTCAGGGTCTTAAAGACAGCTGTTAAAGTGCAGTTTTTTTAGAAGTAAAGTTGACACCACATTTTTTCATATGTGCTAAAAAAATTCTGCCCACTTTGCAGAGCTTGAGCTGGCATTTATGAAGATTGAAATGCTAACTAATCAGAAAATGATCAGAATTTCATAATAAAATTTACACAACAGATGTAAGCATCTGAGATAGAATCTGAGGCAGAATCTGAGATAGAATTTTATTTTCAAAAAAAATGAGTTTTCAGAAATTCCTTATTAAAACTGTTGTCTTCTGATAATGTTTGCTGCAGCCTCTTCTTCAAAACAACTTTATCTGATGCCCCCTCCAAAATAAAAGTGAAGAGAAGACTAAGCATACAAAATCCACGAACTGTATTACTCATATGATGCTGAGATGGTGGGATCTAATACTCAAAACCATTGACAGCTTGAAATTTTGCAAGTTCTTTGGCAACAATGACTCAGACATCTTCATTACTGCTCTTTTAGTTGCATTAATTCGGTGCAGTTCACTTGGATACTGGGGATATAATGGGGAGAATTGCACTGTTAAGCAGGATACCTTCTGCAGTTTCCTGGCTTAATCCTACAGTGTGAATGTCGCACTAAGATTAGATGCTTAGTGCCCACAGACTCCAAACATGCATCATGAATACTTTCATTACCATTGCATGACTTCCAGGGTTGAAAATAATCTTCATGGCCCCTCCCCACCCTGTCCAAAGTATTTACAAGGGCATGTAGTGACAGGACAAGCGGGAATGGCTTCAACTGGAAAGAGGGTGGGTTTAGACTGGATATCAGCAAGAAATTCTTTACTGTGAAGGTGGTGATGCGCAGAACAGGTTGTCCAGAGAAGGTGCGGATGCCCCATCCCTGGAAGTGTTCAAGGCCAGGCTGGAAGGGGCTCTGAGCAATCTGGTCTAGAGGGAGGTGTCCCTGTCCATAGCAGGGGGCTGGAACTAGATGATCTTTGAGGTCCCTTCCAACCTAAACTTTTCTGTGATGTATCACAGGAGATGGTACTCCAGAAATATTGCAAGTGAGTCAGAAGTACAACTGCTTAGAAGAAAAGATATTTCTGAAAGTACAGTAAACTTTGCCTTGAAATTTCTAGCATTTTTCTCTGACTCTTCTATTGTTGGTGAAATGTCTGTGACACTACACAAACCTTTCATGCAGTCAAATTGGAAACATTTTATTCTTAAATCATTGTGTTTTTTCTGTCCTTTTTAGCAATTGTTACTCTCTTCATCTTCTTTAACACTTCAGTGTTGAGTTTAAGTGCATTGCTATATCATGGTTTATGCCTAACAACAGTTCCAGTAGCTCTGGTGGTATTTCCTCACATGAGCCATGTTCCTTAAAATGTATATTTAATTTCAGACAGGGGAGATTGTTTACAGAAGCAGAATGTAATGGCTAATTGCAAACTTGTCCCCCAGAGTTGTCAAGAACCTTGCCTCTAGGCCCAAGATCTAAAGCATAGCATCTGTATTTTTTTTCAAAGAGTTAAATTGTGGCTCTCTATTTTCAAACTGACCTGTAACTTAAATGGAGGAGAAATTTCATCATGAAGTACATTTCTTTGGGGCATGTTTTGTTGTTTTTAATTTCTAGGGTGAAATAGTTAAGAAGTATACCCAGCTCAACCCTAAAACCTATGAAGACAGACTAGCCTTAATTCTAAAGATGTGTGTAGAGGCTGCATCAGAGGCAGTAAATGTAAACTGCAGAATTTTGGGAGTAGGTAAGTTAACAAATACTAACTTTGTCTTTACATCTAGGATTTTCAACATGAAATTAAATCACTACTCATTAATTTAAAACACCTGTCTAAAATGGATCTCACGTGCTTTACACTCTTATATTCTTAACAAGGAACTGTTTAAAATGTCTGAAAATAAGAAGCTTACTATAAAGACTAAAGTTTCTCCAGTTTGTAACAACCATTAAAGCCGTCTGTTAAGTTTTAGTAAACTGTATCTAAAATGTGTTGTATCTAGTTTTGTGGATTTTGAAGCTCCCTGCTGTCTTGGAATTGTGAATCAGATGTTCAGTGTTTATCAAAACAGCTCTTGAAGTAGCTGCAGCTGAATCAAGTTTTCTCTACTGTCTATAAGCTTTTCTTTAGGGCTAGGATCAACTGTGCAGCAGAATCCTCAGATACATCAGGGCAGACTAAAAAGGCTAGAATGTTAAGGCTGAATTTGCAGCTAACAGAGACAAAAGCAGCCCTTATGCTGACTTCCAGTTTACTTGTACTTGCAATAGAGTTCCATGTTAAACTGTGTGTTTATACCAGACAGGACTTCATCATTTTAATGGTGACTGGGAGATTTGGCCTCAGGTAATAATTATTTTTGACGGTGTTGATTAATGTGTCCTGGATTTTTAAGAAGGACACAGAACCTTCACTTTAGCTGAGAAACATTCCTAAAGAAAAGTAGTTTGTTCCAGATGAAAACTTACTTGAATCATACAGTACAAAGAAAAGTTAATTTGAACACGTTGTATTCTCTGAAAACACTGTTAAGTACACAAAGCTGTAAGAAGAAAGGTTAGACCTTCAAATCAGATCTTTCTTCCAGCTTTAACATTCAATTCAGCTGCTTGTCTTAGAGCTTCCGTGGCTGCTTTCCATTACAGCATTAACCCTGGAATCATCTTTAGATAAGTGACACAAATATATAATCTGTGTACAATTAAATGTTCAAACTTTATTGTCTAGAGTTAAATACCTCCATAATGGTGACCTACTTTTCAATGGTCTGAAACACTCCACCAACTTTGAAAGCCTCTCCAGCTAGGGAAAACTGGTTTGGCTAATAGTTACTGTTACTGGCCATTACTCTGTTGAGTAGACAAATCTCTGAACACAGTTTTGATTTTTCACAGAAACAGTGTGTTTTTAAGTAAAAATCACTACTCTAGGTCCAGTGATTATTTTTAGTCATTCTAAATCTTGAGAATTATAGCAGACTTCAGGATACTTAATAGTGTTCCGGGATTTGAATAATTTGGTTTTGCTGTTATGTCTTTTGTACATCACTAACAAGAAACTAACTATTAAGTGATTTGCTGCAATCTTGCCTGAAGTAGGAACATTAACTCTCTGACTAACGTTAACCATTACCCATCTAGTTAGTCTTAAGATACTCGGTGCATCGTGATTGGAGCAGTGGCATTCTGTGAACTATCTTCTTTACTTTGAGGGTGACTGAGCACTGAAACACGCTGCCTGGAGAGGTTGTGGAGTCGCCTTCTCTGGAAATATTCAAAACCCACACGGACAGAATCCTGTGCCACTTGCTGTAGGTGAACCTGCTGTAGCAGAAGGGTTGGACTATATGATCTCCAGAGGTCCCTTTCAACCCGAACCATTGCATGATTCTGTGATCTTTACGTGTCAAAAGTTGCACTGCCAGTAATACTTAAGAAATTTTTACTTTCATGATCTTCTTCAAAACCTAGTATTAAAAAAAAAAAATCTTGTCATTAGAAAAAGAAAAATAGGTGTTTTACTTAAAGCCCATTACACAGACTTAGTTTGCATTTTTCTCTCCTGTATTTCTGGGACTTAGGTATTTCCACAGGTGGACGGGTAAACCCTCGAGAAGGAATTGTGCTTCACTCTACAAAACTCATTCAAGAGTGGAGTTCTGTGGATCTCAGAACTCCAATATCTGATGCTTTGCACCTGCCAGTCTGGGTGGACAATGATGGAAACTGTGCTGCTCTAGCAGAGAGGAAATTTGGTCATGGAAAAGGAATAGAAAACTTTGTAACGCTCATTACTGGTACAGGTGGGTACGTTGTAGTTCAATGAAACCCAAAATCCAGCACCAGCACTTAGAAGCTCAGCTGATCTTATAGGCATAAACATTACCACTGTGCCTGGAAAGCCAAAGATTTTTTTGCTACATTATTTGTTTGATTTAGGGTACTTTTTAATTTATTCAGACAAATCAAACCTCTTCCATAGTTTAAACTTCTTGATGAAAGAAGTTCTGCTGGTACAGCTGTGCAGGCCAGTAAGGAAAATCTGGACAACTTTAGCTGGAATAATTTTGCATTTTTTCAGCCTTACAGCTTAATTCTCTTCCAGCTTCAGAAATACAAGTCAGATCAGAATATGTATTTAGAAGATAAGCAACTGAATATGAGCGAGTATGTTATTAAATCTCAAATGCAAATGTGGGGTAACTGTTCCCATTTGTTAAGTATATAGTCCTTTAGACGGTGGCAGTAATAACTAGGTGATGAACCCAGTTTGGAAAGGGGCAGCAGAAGCTTGCAGGTTTAAGTGTCATGGCTCTTTCATACACAGGTTTAACTGTCTAAATACAGCATTAAAACTTCTCTTCTGAAGTGCAAAATGTTAAGGCCACTTGGAAGCATAATCTTCTGCTTAAAGAGCATGACTCACAAGCTTAAAAGATCTGTCATCGTTCAGTACTTCTGTACATAGACTTCTAAGGAAAATAAAAGCACTATATGCCATTTTGATCCGTATATGAATAGGAGGGAGCTATGAGCTTGGTTATTAGGTGTGTCAAATAGAGACGAGTTCTTTATTAACTAGTAATTCTTGGTTTCTAGTGTAGGTCATCACTGATGCAAATTATTTTATCTTGTATTAGAATAAGCAAATATCAGTGTCCTGCAGAACTGGGGCCTTTAAAAACTGTTGGGGAGCAGGGGGTGTTTGTCTTTTTTTAATCATGAAGGTTTAATATCTCTGCAGGAATTGGAGGTGGAATCGTTCACCAACATGAGTTGATCCATGGAAGTTCTTTCTGTGCTGCTGAGCTTGGGCATATTGTTGTATCATTAGATGGACCAGAGTGCCTGTGTGGTAGCCAAGGATGTATAGAAGCATATGCCTCAGGAATCGCACTACAGAGAGAAGCTAAGAAACTGCATGATGGTATCTATTTACTGTATTTTTGAAAGCACAATTACTAAATTGCAATATAGGAGGAAATTTTCAAAGCTTATATTAAGAAAAAATAGACCTGCCTTCTTTTTCTAGGGAGAGACAAGAATAGGTGTACAGGGAACATGCATAGTACAGATCATTTTCAGTGGCAAGGAACATTTGGAACCACTGGTGTCAAAACTACCAGAAGCACACAGTAGAGTTTAGTCTCTCCTTTTCAAGCATGATGTAATCTGACAGGCATTCTGTGACGTTTGGTTTCACAGTGATTGTCTTTCAGGAATAGCTTCTCAGGCTTAAATAAAGCTGAGAACATTTATATTTTACTAATTTTTAGGCCTAACAAAACTAGTGAATTACTGTACTATAACTCTTTGAGTTTGATTCCCTGCTTCTACAAGTAGGTCCCTGAATAATATGGATAAGATTACTTTGGCTAAACTTAAGGTTGTACAGATTGTTCACAATTCAGTATACAAGTAAAAGAGATGTAAAGATTTTAATTGCCTATTTTTTCACCCTCTAACTTGCCACATCACCATGTTTTGCTCTTGGCTTTCTCTCCTTCTTTCAGATGACCTGCTTTTAGTAGAAGGAATGTCAATGAAGAAAGAGGAGATTGTTAGTGCTGCACATCTTATTCAAGCAGCGAAACTTGGGAATACAAAAGCAGAGAGCATTCTCAGAACAGGTAAGAACATAGCCCAAAGGTGGAACACTTCCATGATTATATTTTTGGGGGTACAGAAATGGTAGTGCACTGTAACACTACAAACACACTCTACCCATTGAGGGCCTCTGAATATAGAAATGACTAATGGTAATGAAACTTTAAATATAAATGTTGGAGGAAGCGTCAGCAGAAGTGTTAAAAGTATCTGTTCCAATAGAAAAAGAACATTAAAAGCTTCTGCAAGTATCAGTTTTAAAAAAAAGTAAAATTTCAACATTCCCATATTGGAAAATTTGGGGACATTTCATTGTAGGCAAGTAAACAGCTAGTCTGAGGTAGCAAAGGCATTTTATGTATTACTTTACATGCGATATTTTACTGGTTTACTAGTTTTAAATACAGTCTTTCCTCATACATAGCAGATAACACTAAGATGGTAGCGTAATCCTTTCCTGTTTTCTCTTTGCTTACTTTGCATTAATGCATCGTTTAGTCTTTCACATTCAAAATGTTGAATAATGCATTCTTGTGAAAAAAAATTGCCTTTTTTTTTCCTTTTACTTTTGAAGGAAAAGTTAATGGCAGACACATATTACCTGATAACATAAACTCAAAACTCTGCCCTGTGGAAAAAAACCACTTTCCTGACAGTGTCATTTGCTGCTAAGAGACCTGTTTCAACTACTGATACCAGAACTTCTTTGAGTATACTAGTTAATTTCTTTTTACTTCATCTTTTCAGCTGGGACTGCATTAGGCCTTGGAGTTGTGAACATTCTACACACCGTGAACCCCTCTCTTGTGATCCTTTCTGGAGTTCTAGCTAACCATTATGTTAATGCTGTCAAAGATGTGATAAATCGACAGGCTCTGTCCTCTGTTAAAACTGTGGATGTGGTGGTCTCAAATCTGGCAGATCCTGCTCTTCTTGGAGCTGCTAGCCTGGTACTGGATTATACCACACGTAGAATATACTAAGTACCTGGAAGAATTATAGAAATGGACTACTCAAATTCCTAATGGGTGGAGGGAATACTTTGCCCCAAATCTTTCTTTGATGAGAGCAGCTAATCAATCAGAGTAGTGTTCCAAGTAGTGACTACTTCAGCATTTACTAATTGAGGTATTATCTTTTTGTATTTTTCCTACATTTCAGCTGACTTCATAGGAAGTAATGTGCAATTCTGTTTTTTTAAGCACTTCTGTTGGTAAGCCTATACATTACTTTTGAGTGTAGCTGAATTATTTATGAGCATCTCTTGATGTATGGGGATTATGTGTATGGTGTGTAAAATTATAGCTAACACTTGGGGATCCGTATCTCATTTCCCATCTATGTGAAATGAGAAGTTTACCAGCCTTCCAGTGTCCAGGCTTACACCCACAAAGTAAATACGATGTAATCACCAACAGCAGGTAGTAATTTCAGTTGGTGAAAACATGGGAAGCAGCCTCTACAATAAGAAAAAGGCTACACCTGGAAATTGCGTTTCCTGAAGGACTTGGTAGAGGCAACAAGTTTATTTATTACATAATCTCTAAAGAGCTGAGTCCCATTTTAGAAGCTTTGCATATGAAGGAAAAAGACTACATTCTAGTGAGCTTACAGTCTGCAGAGAAGTCCACTGATAAGTACAGCAGTGAGCATCTTCATCTTCTGGCTATGGCTTACAGTAAATTGTTTTAATTCCATTCTTGGGAGATTTCTCAAAGGATCTAATCTACTGCTTTGTCTGCCAAATTAGCAGAGAGGGGGGCTGCTTATTCTTTGGTAGCCAGTTAGCTGAAATTCAGCCACAGGGCACATCTGATCATACTCTACCTTTCAGGAAAACTCTTCCACTACAGAGTGACATAGTGCATGCCCTCAGCGATTCTGCTGGCTGCAGGTATGCTGTTCTTGTCCTGCATTCTCCACCAGCTTTCAGGATGGAAAGTCAAATCTGACCTTTATCGTCACCTTCAGGGAATTCAGAGGCCTGGAAGAGAAGTATGTCAAAAACCAGTGAAGGCTTGCCTAGTAAACTGTGGTTTGTATTTCTGTAACAAGTCCTTGATATATTAGTGCCACCTTTATCTAACTGCTTTTTTAACACACTTTAAAGATGCTGGAGAAATTGAAAAAGCAATCAATTGATCAGCTAATCCAGAAAGATAGCTCTGGAGGAACAGTCACAAGACTATCCTGCCCTGAATTTAATGACCTATTTTGACATTTGACTCAACCACTGATATTCTCAGAACGCCAGTAATGTGCTAATACAGAGGAATAAAAGGGGCTATTTCCACACTTGAACTTCTCTTCCAATCAAAATAATCTTCTGCAACCACTTCCCTCTGCTATACAATAAACTTGAACTGAATAGCTCTTAGTACACTTGCTAATTCTGCGATACAATCTACAGATTGTCTTTACTTCATCCTCTCTTCCACAAGGAATGCTTACTGAGAATTCACACCCTCAGAGCAGATTTCAGAAACACCACAAGATATCCTTCCTGATGTCTCCAGGAACAATCATGCAGCCTCTATACCACAGTTCTTCTCATTCAGCAAATACTGGTTCTTAACTATTTGCAAAGTTGTACTAGGCTTTATGTAACCAAGGATTTTTAGTTCCTTTTCCTACATGTCTTGGTTTACTTGGTGATTCCCACTGCCTTCAATAGCAGAGCACTAGCTCTTTGAGGAGGTCAAGGAGAAATTGGCATTTCTATACAGTGGTGGTAGCTCAAGTCAGGAGGTAATAGTGAGGTTCTAATAGTGAGGAGGCCTGTCATATGATCTTTCCATCCTCTAGCATCAAAAGGAATGCCTGGCTGGAATGCCTGGCTAAAAGTGGGACCAGGCTTTTGCTTTCCAGACCCTCTGAAGCTCTGTATTTTTAGTTATCTCAGACTCCAGATATGTTTCTCCCTAGCAGCTGAAGGGAGGGTGCAGGCACAGAAAAAAACATGACAGACTAAAAAATATCTGAAAAGTTTTATTCTAACACCTTTAGCATCTAGTCCTGTTAAGAAAACAGTTCTTCAAATGCCTTTGAAAATGGTTTTTTCTGTCAACTGGCCAAGAGTCTGCTGCATATGTACAAGTGGTACAGAAGTCCTTGCATTTCTCCCTAAGTTCGTGGCTTTATAGAATCAGAAAGAATAAAAAAATCATATTTAAATGCATAATAGTGATTTTGTTTGTCTCTCCTTCCTTCCCTGTTCAGAAGCCTCCTTTGAACTTCAGGTACTTTAAGGTGGTCCAGAGATTATATGGATACTAGCTCCCAATTGTATCCAATCCCAGAAGGAGCAAACATCAGATATTCATGCAGTATCTCCAGTACTGTGTTTACTGATGCTGGCCCTACGTCCTTTAGAGTAGCCCATACTGTGCAAATCATGGGCTCCAGTGAAGGCAAACCAGCCTTTATATACAATACTGGGAAAAAAGTGTGGAAGCAAAACCCCTTTCCCCAGCTGTTACCAGTATTTCAGAGCCTAATGCTAGGGCATTACCTGCACTGGCAGTATCTGCTCATAGTACCTGTTGCAGAGAGATTGATTTTGCAGTGTCTGTGGTAAGCGCATGTGGTACCCTAACTGCTGAAGCCTTAGCAGGAATGCCACTGTCCAGCCCTCTAAGCAGAACTGTGTATGACATCATGGCTTGGGCAGAAGTCTCCTCCTGAACCTGGATGTTTATAATCAGTATTATATATGCAAGTGGCAGCAGTAGAGTGCCAAAATGTTGGAAAGTGAATTAAAGCTGGGGTTCTTAGTGCTGTAACGTACAATTCATGTAACCAATTTTAAGACCTCTACAAGTTCCTATACCATGTTGCTCCTTGCAGCTGGTGGAAAAAGACTGCTTTGTGCACAACAGTTCTGCGTACCACAGAAACCCTAAGAGCCAGGACTTGGGACCATGGTACCAGTTGAGTTTTGACAGCTATCTTTTTACACATCATTACTGATGCTTTGCAAACCACATAGCTAATCCAATACAGCACCAAGGTTTAGAATTTCTTTTTGGTCTCCTGACCAGCTAGTTTAGTTATTCAGTATTTTGAATCTTTGTTTTGCCATCCAGACACTCTGAGATAACAAATGCATTAGTTTTCTGGTGGTCTTGAAGCACTGTCCTTCCTCTATGTAACAGTATTTCAGAAACTTGCACCTATTACCAATGGAGGCAATGGCAATTTTATATCACAAAAATGCATCACAGACAGTAATGTGCAGAGAGTATTTATACTCTAATTCAGTGAAATCTGATCACTGCATCCCTCTCAAATGCCATGGGGAGTTCACAGGCATTATTAAAAGTGTAAAATACCTGGGCTGTACACTCCTTGGACCATTCCAGATAATGATGTTTGGATTAGAACTAGTGCCACAGCACAAGGTTCTGCAGGGGAACAAGCTTGCCCACATGACAGGTACTACTGTAGGAATCCTCTTGGCAAAGACTATAGACACTCATGTCCATTCTGAAGTACACACCAGTAATCTGTATGTTTTCCTCTCAACCAGTTGCTCAGAAAAAAAAACTCAGCAAGAAGCAGACAAGCCACAGCATGTTGTTTTATGGCTGCTTAAAACTTACCCATGTTCCATGGGCTAAGAGGATGAATGCACAGTGCTGTTGTTTTCAGGCTCCCTGCTTTCTAATGAACCCATGACCTCTCCATCCCCCTCTCTCTTTACAAATGCTCATTGTAATTTCAGACTGCCTGGCTGCTGGCTGCCACCTGATCACAAGCTAAACAAAGCAAGTTCTATACCAGGATGTATTCAGCAGGAGTCTGCAGCTTCTCTCTCAATACTGCATGAGATCTTTGCATGCATGCAGCTGGGATTATGTTTGAAGGATAGGAAGCATCCAGGTTTTTTTCCAGATTCCACTGACTGATGCTATGGAGATAAGCAGCAACAGTGGGAAGTTAAAGGCATTAAAACAGGATTGAGTATACTCAGCTAGGTCAGAGGTAGCATAGAATTGTCAAATGAAGTCACAAAACAAAGTGACAGATGCTGACCTCTGAAGAAAACAAGTCAATGTTCAGAAGCACAGACAAGGGCTTTGATTGTCCCCAATAAGCCCGAGTTTTCTTTTACTCAGTGTCACAAGGTCTAAGTATCTAAAATAATTCTCAGACACACAAAATATCCTGACTCCCGGAGTGCTGGGTTCAGTTCTGAGCTCCCCAGTACAAGAGAGACATGAACACACCAGAGAGAGTTGAACAAGGGGCCACAAAAATTACAAAGCAACTAGAGCATTTCTCCTCTGAGGAAAGGCTGAGAGAGCTGGGACTGTTCAACCCAGGAGTGACAAGGCTCAGTGGGATCTTATCAAAATATATAAATACCTGAAGGGAGGGTGCAAAGAAGATGGAGCCAGGCTCTTTTCAGTGGCACTAGGACCAGAGGCGTTGGGCACAGACTGAAATACAGGAGGCTCCGTCAGGAAGCACTGTTTTACAGGGCTTTACCTGTTGTACAGGGATCCAAGCACTGGCACAGGTTGCCCAGAGAGGTGGTGGAATTTCAATTCTTGAAGATCTTCAGAAGCTGTCTGGACACAGTCCTGGGCAGCAGGCTCTAGGTGGTTCTCTTGAGCACAGGGGGTTGAACCAGATGATCTCCAGAGGTCCCTTCCAACCACACTCAGTCTATGATTCTGTGACAGCACTGGAGACAGTGAGCTAGCACACTTGAATGTAAAATTAAGGCAGAAGACATAATCTCCAAATTCTCAGCACAAGAGTTAGTGGAGGTAATCAAAGCCCACAGAGCTGCATTTTAAGAGTTGTCCAGCAAGATGAAATAAATTTTAAAACTGCAAGCACATTCTTAGGCCCTGCAAACCCAGCATATAAAATACTGTTTTAACTTCTGTGACATTACTTTGGTTTTCAATTTGAGACTTTGCCCATTTTCTTGGATTGCAGCTCAAAACCACATCCATAGCCAGATAAAATATTCTGTAAGATAGAAAATGTGGTGATCAATAAATTCCATAATTCAATGTGCAGGAACTCCTCTAATCTGTTGATCTTTCAAAGTCTACTAAATTCATATTAACACTTTAAAGATTGTATAGTTAATGTAGGGGAGTTTTATGTATTAAATTATCAGTTCATTTTGAAAGCCTTTGTTTTTAGAGCTTTGGAGTAAATAGAAAAAAGGGTATTTTCAGTCAAGGTGAATGCATAATTACTCATGGCTACCAATGAGTATCAGTATTCCATAGGCTTTCTCTATGCTTCAGTCGTGTTGGACATACCTGCAATATCCCTGTGCAGTTCAGAAAATATCTTCTTGCTTTAATCTTCCATGGAATCAAGCTTCCAGACCCATAGTCTACGATCATTCTCATCACCACCCATCAGTAGCAAGTGAATACACTTGCAAACATGAGCATAGCTCCAGTAACTACAGATAACAGTAAGGTACAACTGCAGCCCAGCTGGAAACCATTTATTCACTGTCTTACCTACCAAAGGGACACAGCTGCTAGTAAGACAGCTGCTGTGCAGCAACATCCTGAACCTTAGTACATTCTAATCTGCATCTGCAACCCTTTTCAAACTGCCTGGACTAACCTTCCAGCTTGTACATAAAAGGTATTAAAGCAGTTATGCTACACACTAGTTAAGATTTTATGTCTTTGATAAAAATGGTGAAATAATGTATGAAATTGAACAGATTAGTTGTAGAAGATAGACAGCTAAGGTAAAGCTTAACAGAGCAAGGTTAGAATAGAGCCCCTGTGAATGCTGGGTGAGCTAAGGAAGCAGAAAGAGGTTTTCTAGATCAGTTTGTTACAGATTCAACCACCTTCACAGACAGAACTCCAACCCGCAGATGAGCAAGTCTCCCCTTCTCTTGCTCTCCAACTCTCCAGCACCCTAGTAGGAGGAAGTGTCTGCAAAGGTCAGTGAGGACAAGGACACTGTTCAAAAACATCCAAACAGCCTCTGCACCACAGATCTTTGCATATGAAGTCAGCATTGAACACCCAGCAGAACAGAATAACCAGTAGAATGTCAAAGGTTTTAACTACTCAGTGCCCTCTATTGTATGTTGAGCCTGAGATGGGCAGCCAGAGTGACAGCATAAAACTATTTAGAACTGCTTACCTTCACAAGGCAGTGTCCTAAGTCCTGCTGGAAGCAAGGTAAGCCCCTTAACAAGCCTGCTGTTTCAGTTTTCTAGAGCTTCTATCTAGTGTGATAAACTGGGTAGGAGAGCAGTTTTTCACTAAAGCTCTCAAGAGCTTTAGGAAACCTTATAGAAACAAACAGAACAGCCTTGCAGAGACCAGAAGCACTGCTGGCTGAAAAATCACCAGCAAGGTGAAATCACCAGCAATTAAGAGAAATATTTGCTCACACTTAATTCAAACACCCTCTGTCAAACGGAAGCAGGAGACTTTCTTAATTCATTCAAACTCAACACATTTTGCTGTTCAACAGATCTTTAATATCAATAATGTGGGAAGTGATACCTCAGTGCAGAGTAGCACAGAGACTACAGTTTTGGAGGTTCTCCCATTTCAGACACAGAAAGGAAACATCAGGAAGAACATGCAATCAAACAATGATCAGCTCTAGGTACATCATGATGTGGTCCAAAAAAAACACATTGAAACAATTAATCAAATTACTGCAAACATAGCTTCTCTGAGTAAGGTTAAGATATTGCATTTACAGTGTTTCCATTGAGCTTTGCTTCAGCGCACCAGCGGAGCCTGCTTGAGTGAGATGAGGACTGAACGCATGCGGGACACATCTTTTGCCTGCTTACTAGACTTGGGATTAAAGTCACAGAGCTGAGCCACGCGTTCCCACTCAGTGCCCGGAAAAACGTCTTCTGCATCATTCACAAAGGCTTCTTCAGCTGCCCTAAAAGCAATGCAATGCACCTGGTGTTAATGCCCAGCACATAAGGCACTCCTTCCCTCTTACAGGATGCAGTTTCTCTCAGCATGTTTCATAAGAAATATGACCTGACAGCTGCTTGTGGACATTATGGCCACTAAAGCTCCCACTGCCCCAATCCTGGAGATGAAAGTAGATTGCAGTAGTATGCTATGCACAAGCAGTGCAGAGGATTGTGTAAAATGTTGGAATACAGGTGTTTGGTTTTAAGAATAGTTACTGAGTCTTTGCCTAAGGAGTCGCCACACAAACTTCCAGGAAGTAAGGTACTTCTGCGTGGGCATTTTGTTTATGGACAAATGCCCAAGTCTTAACTAGTTAAGCCTCTGCCACTTGATGGCTTATATTAGACATTTGCCAACTGGAAATTTACAACTGCCTGCATGTCTTAAAACAGATTTCATTTGAGGATTTTAATCAGCCCCAAGGCCTACAGGCCATCATAAAACTATCTGCTGATGATTGCCAATGCTGTAGTGAATCAGCATGAATTATAAGGAATTTAAGTCATTAGTCCCATGCTTGAGAGTGCTATAGACTACAGCATATCTTGGCAGAGGAGATGACTCGTTTGAGGTCACAGAATAAACACATTTCCCCTGCTCTGACCCTAAGGAGACTCTAAGGAGGCTTTGTACATTACATACTGGTTAGTGCCAGTGGCTTTCCAGCTGTATTATTTTGGCATTTCTATGCTGCCAGTAGCATTGCTTCAATGCAGGATAACACTCCAGCATCTAGTTTACATGAACTGTGGGGCCCTGGTAGCTGCCTGAGTGCAGAAGCAGTAAGCATCAAGAGATCAAACCAAATCCATCTACTCCAACAAGCAGTACAGAGAAAGCAGTGAAAATGACTCTCCCATGAGGGTTCAGCACTATTCACAGGGATGATAAAGTTACAGACACCACTGAAGACAAGGATCACTACAACACTGCTACTTTATGTGACATGACACTTTTAAGGGGCAGTGAAGATTTTTTTACTTAACTGTTCTAGGCTGTAGCAAGGATGATTTATGTTTGTGCTTAAAGGTGAAGAGAAGAAAAGAAACGAGAGAAAGTTTAAGTCAGATATAGAAAATGAGAATGGGTTTAATGCAGATGATTAGCTGGCTGAACATGCACTAGTAGCTTAGCCTACATTCAGGAAACAGGCAGCCAGTTTTATTATGCAGCACTTACACTGCACATTTGCATTGGACATGAAAATAAGGGTTTTATTGAAAAAATCTAACAAAACCAACTCCAGAAGACTTCAGAAATGTTAAACACCACCTGTAAATCCATCATTTCACAAGTCTTGGTTTACATCCACCTATAGTTAGCTAATGCATTTCACATCAAACCTTCAATATTAATGAACTCAAAGCCACAACACGGCTCACCAGTACACCTTCTAAAGGTGTCACCTGAGAATCTGTGACATGTCCATCTTTCAATTCAAGTCTACAAATTAAGGGAAGAAATTAAAATACATGAACAAGCCAATGAACATTGCAGTCCTTCTACCCCTCAGAAACTAGCATACTCAGTGGGGCTTGAAAGTCACAGCTCTGTTTTCACTGACCTATTAGGCAAGCAAAACATCTACACAGACCTGCTCCTAACTGTTTTCCCAGCAGCTTATGCTGATTTTCCAGTATCACATTCTTGTACTTTTCGTCTGTTCTCTAACAGCCTCCTACTTCTATATGCACGCACCTCTTCTACCCTGATTTATGTCAGGCAATTCCTTCCTACTTTCCTTGGCTTGTGAACCTTTATGTGCAAGCATTGCTTGAATATCTTTCTGATTATGTAGGCAAAGGAGCACAATCAGGTGCTCACTGCCTGTTAGAGAGTTAAACACTGCTTCTCTGTCGAAGGACTAAATACAGCACCCATGTGCAACGGCAGGCACTAAGCCACACACCCAGCAAAGCATCTTGCTAAAGTGTTCACTGGCCTGGAAACAACCGTAAACCCTTAGGTCTCAAGACTACTGAAGTCATTACCAAAATTCCAGTGGTATGTACACTACATGACTTAATCAGAAAGTGATAGACTTTGTGCAGTGTACACAAGAGAACTGCACTTGGTACTGCAGACCAGACTCAGTCCAAAAACTAAAGGCTATTTAATCATATTAGCTTAGACTGTCCCAAAATATTAAGAAGTCGCCTTCAGACAATCAGCACTATTTCTGATCCTCCTGATTATTGCGTTGACTGGCAAACAGAATTAGTAGTTAAGCAACATACACATAACCAATCACGTCAGCGAAGGGTTGTTTGTAGAAAGCTTCATCTGCCACCCTAGGTAGCAAGTAGTCCAACAGGCAGGCAAGCAGGCAGGAGAAAAGAGATAAGGATGAGAAGTACGGAACACAGCTGGAGGCAGTTTTAACAAGCACATTAACCTTGCATCACCTAGACTTACTGTAACAGGAAAGCAGTTATACATGGAATGTATCAATTAAGCCATTGATCAGAGGGGCAACACAGAAATTCTGCTATATCCTAGAAGTTTGGACCAGTTAGTTGAGGACTAGAGCCCCATTGTTAGCATTAGACTACTTCCATAGGATAGGAACTACCATCAGGCAAGAGATCTCACCAGGCAAATGAGAATGCCAAACACTTCTGCACAACACTTGTTTAATGAGCCCTGCTCCATAATCCATATCCTGCACACAAACACTAGGCATAATAAACCTATCAAGCTATCATAAGCTCTGGCCACCATCTACAAGAGTACCAGTCCTCTTTCCCTTTCTTGGCCCAACGAAAGGATAGTGAATTCCCTACCAAACGGAAGTGGCAAATCCGTAATTCTATAGGCAGTGTAGGCCTCCTTTCTTCCTTTTAGTAAGAAGAGTAATCTACCTAGGACTCTACTTACTAGAGACAAACCTGATGGCCATTTTGGTAAGAAAAATGGTGTTCAAAAAAACAAACAACAAAATTAACATAACAGCAGTTCATCTTGGAGTCTGGGAGTTCCCAAAGTATAAATCTAGATGATTACCTGAACAGAATGAAGTAGGGATCTAAGTGGCATTAAGTCAGTTCTATCACATTTACATTCACGTAGCTTGAAGTCAAAATTCCACAGGGAACCTCTAAAAAAGTGTAAGAGCTTACTAGACCAGCAACCAAGTCATTAGTTTCTGCCTCAGGACCCATAATTAGGCAATTCAAATCACCACAGACACGGTCAGCATGTAGTTTTTCATTAGTAGAACTGAATCATGTTATTTCTGAAATGCTTCAAAAAAGAGCAGCAAAAGGTTGTAAGATATCCAATGAAACAACTGGTAGGAAAGACTAAACAGAACGCCACTTCCATATGTTCTAAAGAAAGCAAGTAAGAATGCTAATCTCAGGGTAGGTAATTGCAGTCACTGAAGGCCTGTGCAGCTGGGAGCATGCCAACAAGCAGGCAGAATAAGACATTTTCCGGCCATGTTCAAACTTCATGTCTTAAAGAATCTTCAGTAATTCTCCATCATTATCTTAATGCTTCCTCTTGCTATTCTTGGACATTTAATCTAGATTGCTTAAGAAAACTTTAAAGGCTAGTTAGTAGGAATGTTTACTTTAATGATCTGAAGGACTATTGCTTTAGGACATAAGAGAAGTATTCTAAACTCCTCCCCCAATTATTTTCATACCCAGTACCATAACTCTTCCGATGGCTGGAGAAACTTTACCTGTTACTGGCTTTTGTTTTCTCAAGCTTTTCATCTTGCCTTGCATACCACTCTTCCAATTCCTTTATTGCTTTCTCTTTCCATTCTGCTTCCTGCTTTCGTGAGTTTGCATCTGAAGATTTAAGAAGTGATTTGTCAGATATGTTTGTATCCAGATGGATCTTGCAAACCTTTCAACTTATGGCTCAGGGTGCACTCTAGTGCAGGCAGTTGCTTCACAAACTCAGACAAGTTTTAGGAGGTTTCCTGATTTAAGCTATGGGAACTCTAAATACTACAAACATTCAAAGGACTAGCTAAACAGAATTCCTGTGCTGCGTAACTGGGACAGTCCACTTTGGTTTAGACAAAGTGAGGGAACCTGGCACTCAGCATACTTTACATACAGCCTACAGTTCAGGAGAACCTCACCTGCTGCAACTAGCCCAGAAGAGGGGCACAAGGGTCAGCTCCATCCAGAATCGTATTTTATAGAAGGTTCTGTCCCAACCATTTCAAGCAAAGGCCCCTCCACCATGTAAGTGGGAAGCATACCAGTTTGTAGTCTCTAGACACTGTCCATGGGTAGGTACCACTACATTTGACAGCTGTATTTGGTTTTGTTAATAACCCACTACTTTCTTAGTTTAGTTATTAGATTAAGATCCATGTGATAACAGACGGCCTCAGCAGTTACAAAATGAGTTATCATTATCCTTTGAAAAAAGTACTAATGCCTGCAGTATTTATTATCTTTTTTACTTACAAAAGCTGTTCATTTTCTGTCATCTTATCTGTAAGTAAAGGTTCAGAGAGCCACTGACTTCTTGACTCCTACACCAATATTGAGTTTGTTTATTAGAAGACTCATCCAGACCTGCTGCTTGAACTCAAGAAGCATGTTAAGACTTCAAAGAGGCAGAGGCATGGTTGAGCATTCTACTGCTTAACAATCATAGAATAGCTTGGATTGGAAGAGGCCTTAAAGACCACCCACTTCCAATGCCCCTGCCATGGGCAGGGACACCTTCCACTAGACCAGGCTGCTGAAAGTCACATTCAGCCTGGTATGGGGCATCCACAACTTCTCCAAGCAACCTGTGCCACTGCCTCACCCACCCTCACCATAATGATTTTCTTCCTAATAGCTAATCCAAACCTACCCTCGTTCTGTTTAAAACCATTACCCCTTGTAAAATACACACTGTTGTAAAAAGTCCCACTCCAGCTCTTCCGTAGGTCCCCTTTAGGTACAGGAAGGCTGCTCTAAAGTCTTCCCTGAGCCTTCTCTTCTCCAGGTGAAACAACCTGAACTTCCTCAGCGGAGAGAAGCTGACACTAAGTAACTCAACAAGTACCGTCCTTACCAAGTTGCTCCAGGCGCTCCTTTTGCTCCTCTCTCCACTTACGAATACTTTCTGGTTCTGACTGCAGTCGATCTACTTGGGAGATGGCAGCATAGCAGTCTGTGGGACCATTACTCTCCTTAGAGGAAAGGAAGAGTAAAGTCATTTACACATGACAAGTGAATATTCAGGTAACTGCCTGCCAGCTACATCAAATTAGACTCTATTTGAACTGAGCCTGTAACACATTTATCCAATGTTATACCACATTTGCACCATTCACAGGAAAAAACATCTTGCCACAAATTACAGCAGGGCTGAAGGCAGTTAACACAGGATTGCCTCCAGAAATCAGGGATCAAACAAAAATGAAAGGTAACTGGAAAGACAAGTGCCACAAATGCTTAGTGCCAGAGCGTAAGCCTGAAGAACACAGAAGAACACTAGCACCTTACTACACAGTCGTAGGCCTAGATATTCTCTGACTTCATCTCACCTTAAATACTTGCTATGAAAGTAATTTTCTTTATGGTTTTGTGCACAGGAGTTGAAAACATTCTTTGCAACTTATTTGTCTACTTCAAGAGATATTTGCATACATTACAAAACTTGGATTGCTGTATGCAGTTTATAACACAAGAGGCATTTCAACATTTAAGCATCAAAACAGTGAGAGTACTAGCATCCTTTTGACAATGTAACAGCTTGAAGACTTGAAAAGACTAAGGCTATCATTAATACACCAGATCCAAAAAGCTAAATGAATATTGTGCTTTTTGCTACAGAGGATACTCCAAGTTTAACAAATTTTATTGCTTCATCTTATCCCTAACAGAGCTAGGAAATACCACTCCTGAGAGTAGCAGATTTATTGCAGCTAAGAGATTTGGCTGTGCCTTGTCCCTCTTTGGACCTCACATAGCCCTCAATGAAGGAATAACACAGAGAGAAGGAGCTAGGCTGGTGCAATAGCACCAGGCTTCACATTTCATCCAAAGCAAAATAAACTGTACCGCTCCAGGGCCAAGTAGTTACAGGTAGCTAAAACAAAAGTTATGTATAGCCCATTCAGTCTCTTTTTCCTCATTAAGAGGAAGCTCTAACAACCAAAGCAATTGGTCTCTTAGAATTCCAAACACAAAATCAAGGTGCCTAAAGGGGTAATCTACCTTCTGTTGTATAAGGAAGCACAAAGGGCCTGTAAAATACAAGTCTTGCCATCAATCTCATAGCATGCTGAGGATATAAAAATGTTAGGAGTGAAAGCTGTGTGTGTCTCCACAAAGCTCAGCATTCACTTAAAACAAAGGAGAAGCAAATAGTTCATATGTTGCTTCCTTCCCAAGCATTCATTTAATCAGGGCTAACCAGCCAACTGTGACACCAGGCAATGACAATGCCTTGGACAAATTGGTGTGAAATTCAGTTACAACACAGTGATTGCCTCAGATTGCCTCATTTCGCTCTGACACTAGTAGAGGAGGTATCTTCTCCTTTTGTCATTACCATGCTTTCATATTCCAATTGAGCTTTTCAGCCATCAGCTTAATTTCATGCAACTTTATGTCTCTAAGAAATGTATAATGTTTTCAGACCACTCCTTGTAACACCAATCTTGATAAGACAACAAGGATGCATGAATTACCTTCAAAGAGGAAATAAATCTGAAAACTCTGCTTTAAATTAAGTAATCAGAGCACACTTTCAGCTCAGCAGCCAGTGGTAAGTCAATGTTAAGTCATATCACAGAGCCTGTCAGTCTGTTTTACAGTGCTTACATACTGTTAAGCCACATTTCAAAAGGAACTGCTGCTTTCAGTTGCTTCTAAGTTCAGAGGAGGGGCATATTAAGAGCATTGACAACTTTATGAGATGAGATATCAGAATAGAAGTTCCTTCTCAGAGATGAGACAAAAGTACTTTAAAGAGAAGAAAAAGGAAGTATTAGTGTGTATTAAGCTAAAGTTCTCAGAGTAGAACAGCACATTCTAAGTACAGAATACTTCTATCTTACCTGATAGACATCCCCGTTAACCACTCCACCAACAGCATCTGTAAAGAGGTGACTTGTTTAGTCATTTGAGAAAAGATAGAACAGCCAGATTTACTGATTTCTATAACTTCTATGAAAAGCTTTACTACAGTACGTTATGTGGAAGTTGTGAAAATACATGTTACTTGATACCCTGCAGAGACACTTCCTTCCCCCTGCACCCGACAGGCATGAAAAACCAAGTGAGCTATCATTCTGCAGAACCAGTAATACAACGTCATTTCTTCATCATGAGATCCTGCTTCTAACATAAACAGCAGACCTGATACTGCTGAGAAACCATGACAGACAGTGTGCTAAAGCTACTCCTACTTTGTCATCCCTATTTTAGAAGCTGTGTGAACTACTATACAACTCTTCCGAAGTTAAGAAGGATGACTGCCACTTTTTTAGTGTCTACCTGGAAGATTAGTAATTCTTATCCTAGTTTGGTTATCTCCTAATCAGCTCAAATGGTATAACTAACATTCCTAGCAAAGTCACCTTTCTGCTGCCATCTGTGATGACATGCTTGATAGCTTCCTACTTCAGTTGCAGCATTATTATCTCTGAAGTGACACTGGCAACTGAGCCTCAGGAACAGGATCAGTCAAAAATCTTTCCCACAGAACCCTAACATTTCACCTTTTTAAAATACAGCCATAGGGAACACAGTTGTGAGGCAAACGTTTAATTAAGTTTTTGAAACTATTTAAATCTCTGTACTATGCAAAATATACCAAGATTCTTACAAAATGCTAAATCTCAGCAGGGTGTCTCTCTGGAGCAGTGCCACATGACATCTGTATGCATGACATGTACCAAGTAGTCATGTTACTACCTTTCTCTCACCCTTAATGCCACCATGAATAAACTTACCACACAGAAGTGTTTCCACCATGTTAATACACACCTCAGTGAAAGAAGTTATTGTACCAAACAGTAAGCAGAAAAATCAAGTTATTTTACACCACCTTCTCAAAAAAAGATAGGTGATTCACCTAAATCTAAGAGCTGTTGTATCCTCTATGTCTTTGTGGGTAGGTATGCACCAGTTTCATGCTACTAGTGAATAGCACACAGGAAGTTCTTCATACTCCTTTATCAGGGAACTAGGCAAGTGTTTTAAGTCTTTTATCCCTGAGCCCTGAATAGCAATAATTAACTGTATTAGGTAGAAGACTGTAAATTCATCAGTTTAAGAATGGCAGTTAAGTTGGACCATACTAGTCCCCAAGAACATAGTGACTTACTTCAGTAGGGGAAGACTCAACAAAAAATAGCTTTTCAGTTGTGAGAACCTGCTATTTTATAAGACTCCTATAGCTGAGAGACGGTTGCTACTTTGTCTGATTGCTACTTGTCTGCAAGGCACAGGAGGCCTTTATGAGGGCTAAAGTCACCAGCTGGGTGACAGGGCTCATAAATCTTGAGGATGTTTCCAATAGCAGTGATAATATTGTTTTCTTGTCACACCAAAAAACATTCATTATGGTCTTCATTACTCAGGCTGGTAGTCTGCTGAAGTAAAAGGAACAATATCATTGCTGGGGGCTCTGGCTGAGATGAAACAGATAGGTTTATCTTAGAGCCATTTTTCTTCTGCACAGAAGAAGCCACTACATGGCACTGAACTAAGTGTTTCTAGAGGGCAGCCAGGTCAGAAGCATCAGCAGTATTAGAAGAAACTTCCCGTCTGTTCTGAGCTCCCTAGAACTTGGGATTAAGCTGCAGAGTCAGCATGCTGACTGAGCACATCACAAGCAGAAGAGGAAACAGAACTGTATCACCATGCTGTCATATGCCAATACAAGTGTGCTCACTGGAACAAGACCAATACTCAAACATTCCTTCATTTCAGCTCTCCAGTCTCAGTGCTTGTATAATTAAGTGTGAACTCTAGAAAAGCTATCTGCTTGCCAGCCTTCATATCAGTAATCAACGCTAGTTGTGTATCAAATTTTTTTGTCCACAGAAACATGCAATTTCACAACTGGCTTCCCACTGAAAAAACCTAAATACTGGTACTGCCATCATAATGTTTCATTGGCCATGAACATGAGATCCCTCTACTGGCTTCAAAGTCCATCCAATTCTATCACAATCTTGCATTTCCTGAAGTTAACATTGCACGTTTAGAACTCTCCCAGTTAGTAACGATACATATTCATTGTTGTTTGCTTTTGAACTTAATATAAACTCTTATTTCGAAGGACACTGTTGCAAGAAACATGTCCAAACATCTACAGTTCTGTAACACATGCTGACAAGACAGTAATAATGAACTTTCATACAGCAATGCGGATAATTTTTAGAGTCTGGAAGGGTTTGGACAGGGTAAGTCATATCAGCTGTCTTGCATTCACAGGAGATACAACACCCGAGCCTGCCAGAAACAGAAAGCCAGCATCAGTGCCTTCCACGTTTACTAGAGATTACAAAAGAAAGGGCTGGGTAGTTTGAAAATAAATACAAAAACCATTTTGTCACTTCAGTCCTAGAAGTCAGTGTATGTCCTCAGAGGCTTCTCACAATGATGATCAACTACTCTGAAGGCTACTGCTTGCATTAACACCACTCAGTACCACTTGGCCTAAAAGGAAGTTTGCTTAGCCTTGTTCACTTGCCTCTCTGAAGTCTTATACTCAATGCAAAAGAGGACTGTTATCAGGAAAGTCAGAGGCAGGCCTCTGCAGTACAGTGAAACACTCTTCTTATGCTCTTTTAAAATACAACTATTTTTTATGAGTTACTTGCAGCCTCTCTTTTATACAGTAAGTACTCTCTTTCCTGACTGCCACTTTCAGTGAACTAGGAGCTATAGTTAAAGCAACAGAAGAGCATAAAGTTTAATATATTCTGACATAGGTTTAAATAACTTCACCACTCAAGGCCTAGTTTCCCATCTTTTTCTTTTTAGGTACAGTCATGCTTCCCCTTTACCTACCTCTCATCCATAAGATTGTAAGAAAGAGTATCTTTTACAAAGCTTTTGTTTACATACTTATGCAAAAACCTGAAGAATAGTTTTTCTAGCCGTAACTCATTTCTTGTGCCTGTATGCAAAATAAAGGCAAGCAACTCAGGAAGAGTGCTTCTTTCCTGTGATTTAGTTCTATCCTGCTGTCATACCAAAACCTGTTAACCCTCATTTTCAGTATCAACAGAAGGCTAAACTAAACAACACCTGCAATAACGCTGTGCCATAACAGCTTCTGTAATTTCCCAATAGATGCAGTATTCTCCTGAAAACAAAAAAACCCAGGTTTTTCTGTCCTGACCTTCATAGTAATGCAGCATCACTAACATCAGCTAAATAGATACCATCCCCTTATTACACCTTTTTCAGTGCTGCCTTATGGGGCTCTGAAGCCTCAGATGGTTATTGCATAGCAAAACCCACAACAATGGCTGTTCAAATGATTAAGAAAAAATATCAATAGTCACAGACAAGTAACTCTATCTGTGGTGCTAACTACAGAGACAGAAGGACTCAATTCTTTCCTAAATAATTTTCAAGCTAATTGATATTCAGTTCCTGAAGGGCTATTAAGTGCAGTATCTAGACAAACCACCAAACACAATTAAGTTTCTTAATTGCTAGAGGCTCATTAACATCTTTGGAAGACAGAGAAACATCATTCAGTCAAGTTCATATAAAACTTACAGAGCTTGAAAATGTGATGGCAGTGTTTTAGACTAGTCAGCCTACATTAAACTTCTGTGTATTTGCATGATTGTTAACGTATCTGACTGCTTGTCTTTGAATGAAATTCTCCCTAAGAAGCTAGTCAACAAACTGCCACAAGGTTTTTGTATTGACAGGATCTAGAAGCCACATATTTCCACTTGAACTGTCTCTCTCCTGCTCAGAGAACACAGTAAGTGAACTGATATAATGTGAAGACACAGTAGTGTCAGACTGGAGAGAACTAAAGAATTTGACTGCAAATACATGTAGACATTGATTCATCATTGAAATCTCGTAAGACATCAAGTTACTAATAACTAGGCAACAGCATTGTATTACTTGATTTATACAGTACCCCCTGCTTTCTGAAGCAGTGATTAAGCTTCATCTTCCAAGGGAAATAAGATTAACTTTTTAAATGCCCAGGAAGCTTGAACAGCATAGGTATTTACATAATGAATGGCCTACTGGATCAGGCCAGTATTCCAACCCCGATCATAGTAACACAAAGTGATGCTGTGTGAGACACATGAGCTTGGCAATGTTCTGCCATTCCCTCCATACTCACCCAGTACCCACCATTACAACAATAAGAGAATTCCCAATACTGATATTAACAATTCATGAAGCTCACTTCTGTCCATGTATTTGTCTAATCATTTATCAAGGGACTGCAATTTAAAAACTGTTTGTTGATGAGACACTATGATTCTTTAAAATGTATTTCACTTGTCACTAGATTTGAAGTTAAGATCTTCAAACTTCAGTTGAGAGCTGCCCGAGTTATATACTTTTGGCCCAGTATTTAGAAAGAACTTATCCAAGGGACCTGTAAATAAGGAGTTCAAAAAAGGTTACGGTTAAAAAAAGTAAATCCACAAATCCCTGATCACAATGCTTAAGGATTTACATAAGAACTTGCATTGTTTCAAGAAGAAATTTTCATTCACCTATTCAATTACAGAACAGTTTAATAAGCTAATATGCTAGAGACTACAACTGTCTGATATTTATTAAAGTACTGATCAGGTGATAAATAATGTCTAAACACAAATGGCAACAGAAGTAATCAGATCATTTGTCACCATGCCTGAACCAATACATTTTGCATGGATGCAGTCTGTGCTTTTAACATGGAAGAAAAGAGTACTGGCTCTGACAGTCAACAACAAATCAATGTTCTCTTAAAAAACAGGACCACCAAAAGTCCACAGGTATCATCTCCCATGCCTATTTAACAGCTCAGAGCATAAATGCAAACCCAGTGTATATACAAGAAAGCAAATATACAGCTCAAGCACAGACTTCCCAGATCCTTAGATCATATTCTCCTATTATTTTATGAATCTCTTCCTAGAGAAAGCTCTCCAATAGCACTTTTGCATTTCATGACAAGTCAACTTACACGACTTGAGAAAAAAACTCTTGAAATCAATTTAATAACTACTTTTAAATTTCAAACCAATCTAGAAGCGTTTAACAAATTGACTTTTGACACAGAAACGCTCTGCAATAGTCATCACTGCATGCGCGTAGAAGAGGTATGCCTCTTGTTCTAGTACCTTGTGAGAAAGGCCAATGACAGAATTTTCTTAAATTAAATTAGCTCTCAAACAGCAACTTTAATGTTCCAGAGTCTGTTTGCATAATGTTTGTCTAAGGCTTCTGAAAGCAAGAAGGGAAGTGTCCACTGTGTCTGTTTCTGCACTATACATAAAATACAGAAGTCAAATTATGTATTATATCAAAACAGGATGGTGTTCTGATAATAACCATCCTCAAGTTGTAGTGCTGGAGCAAGTTACTCCCTGGTAAACACCCTTTTTTCAGGAAGTATGTCATCCATGTTTTGGACTTCATGAATGAGCTGACATTAAGGGCAATGCTACCACTAAACAAGCACTAGAAGGTCTCCATTACTCAGTTAACCTAGCTGAGCTTTATTCCAAGAGATACTGTGAACCTGCCTCCTCATACATAAAATACATCAGTAATTTCTGAAATGTAGGCTTAATTCTAAAGAGGTTTCAATAGTGAGCAGAGGAGCAAAGTTATTCTTAGCCTTAGTCCAAAGAAGAGTGGCATCCTGCTGCAGTGACAAAGGGATGTCACATGAGAGCAAACATGTTCCTGGGGCCCTGGTGACAACTAGAAGCAAAGTCTTCCCAGAGTGTTGCAACATCAACTCCTCCACTTAGACTTTAGTTAAAATCTTTCATAACGGGAAGTGCTCATTCAGGGTTGCTTTAGCTACCATTAGGCTAACTGGAAACACATCAAGCCGTAGCTCCCAACACACACAGTTCCCACCCTCCTCCAAACGAGGGTTCTGCAGTGTCGGTTTTGCTACGTTCAGTACAAAGGTTACCAAGGAACAAAGGCTAAAGGTTTAGTAAAATTAAACATTAGCTTAATTGCTCTCATGCTTTAAGACTAAGATCACTCCCGCTGAAGACAGAAACTCAGGTGGCGGATTTATCCTGCTTTCAGCAGCCCTTCCTTTCAGACAGACTCCTGGATTAGACGAGATCAGCACCGTTCGCATTAGGATATATCTGAGCACGCCTTAGGCATCTTCAGGGGATATAAACTGCAACCGAGGGGGCAGGGAGGTCGCTAACCTTGTGGCACAGCGCATCCAGGACGGCCCCGAACGACCCCCGGGACCACCCCCGAGCAGCCGAGCCCCGCTCGGGGCAGGGAGCCGGGGCGAGGGTCCCGCCGGCACCGCCCCCGCCCGGCCGCGGAGCCCCCAAGGGAGAAGGGGAGCCGGGAACCCTCGCGCCCCCGTGCCCCCCGCCGCCCCCGCAGGGCGTACCCGCGCCGAGGCCCTCGGGACCCTGCAGCGCCTCGGGCACCTCGCCGTTCTCCAGGATGCCGTAGCCCTCGTCATTCTCGATGCCCGCGATCTCGGTCTCCTGCTGGGCCAGGAAAGCGGCGGCGGGATCCTCCTCGCTGGCATCGGGCGCCCCGTTCCCGGCCGGTGGCTGCTGCGGCTGCTGGGCACCGAAGAGCTCCATGTCGGCCATAGACCAGGGCAGCGAGCGGCTGCAGCTCCGCACCGCGCCTACGCCTGGGAGCAGCGCGGAAGGGGTGGGGGCGCCCCCCCTGCGCCAATGAGCGGCGAGCAGCTCCAGCCTCAGCCAATCAGCGAGCGGATAAGGAGGGGCTGGTGCAACGCGAGCCAATCAGCGCCCAGAGTGCGGCGGGCGGGGCGGGGCCCAGGTGCCCGGAGGAGCCGGGCGGCTCCGACAGGAGCTGCTCGTTCGGGTGGCACCGACGGCATCTGCTGCCTCGGACTGCGGCGGACGCGGGCTCGCCTCTGCCGGCTCGCCCTGCTCGGGGCAGCCCTGCTGCCTGCCTGCCAAAGCACAGGCGCTCTCCTGGGATCGAACTGCGGACGCGACATCGAACCATCGGCAACTTGGAGACAAATCCGAGCCCTCAGAATACATCAATAAAAACATCGGTTCTGTCAAACATCTTTCTGTCGTGATTTTGGGTGCTTTCTGTCTGACACTGGGAAGGTTAAATCACTGAAGGGGTTAGGTTGGCAAGGACCACAGTGGGTCATCTGGTCCAACCTCCCTGCTCAAGCAGGGTCATCCTAGAGCCCATGACACAGGATTGCATCCAGAGGTTCTTGAATATCTCCAGCAAGGCAAATTCCACAACCTCTCTGGACAACCTGTTCCAGTGCTCAGTCAGCCTCACAGTAAAGTTCTTCCTCATATTCAGGTGGAATTTACAGTGCATCAGTTTTTGCCAGTTGTCTCATGTACTAGTGGTTGGCACCACCGAGAAGAGCCTGGCTCCACTTTTGGCACCCCCCCCCTCCCCTTTAGATATTTGTACACATTAATGAGGTCAAACTGGTGTAACGTGTTATATTGTCCAAGTGTTGACAAAAGTGTCCCTTGGAAGGGCAGTAATTTCTGATACAGTTTTTTTGACAGTTGGTTTCTCTATCTAGTTTATCACACAGAATAACACCATCATAGAACATTAAGGGGTTGGAATGGACCAAAAGATCAACTAATTCCAACCCACCTGCCATGAGCAGGGATGCCTCCCACTAGACCAGGTTGCTCCAGGCCTTATCCAACCTGGCCTTCAACACTGCTAGGGTTGGGACATCCACAACCTCCCTAGGCAACCTGTTCAAGTGTCTCACCAACATCAAAGAATTTCTTCCCAATAGCTAATCTAAATTTCCCCTCTTTCAGTTTGTACCCATTATTCCTTGTCCTATAACTACAGTTCCTGATGAAGAATCCCTCTCCAGCTTCCGTGTAGGACCCTTCAGATACTGGAAGGTTGTTATGAGATGTCCATGCAGCCTTCTCTTCTCCAGGATGAACAGATGCAACTTTCTCAGTCTGTTCATAGACGAGGTGCTCCAGTCCTCTTATCAATATCATAGCCCTCTTCTGAACTTGTTCCAACAGCTCCATGTCTTTCTTATGTTGAGGGCAGCAGAACTGTACACAGTACTCCAGGGGGGGGTCTCATGCAAGCAGAGAGGGGGACAATCACCAACTTCGACCTGCTGGCCATGCATAAATAGTTTATTGGTACAGCAGAGATGGGAGGGAGAAAGGAGAAAGGAGAAAGGAGAAAGGAGAAAGGAGAAAGAAAGGAGAAAGAAAGGAGAAAGGAGAAAGGAGAAAGAAAGGAGAAAGGAGAAAGGAGAAAGGAGAAAGGAGAAAGGAGAAAGAAAGAAAGCCATGCTGACAGCTTTTAAGCTGGTGCAGTTGCTGCAAGAATTACTTGCTTAATTTCACTTACATGCTGCCTATAAGTCTGTGTGTACATTTCATGATACATCAAAGGCAATGCCATCCAGGTTTATGTTATAGTCTCAAACAATAGCTCAAACATCTTTCAGAAGGAGGCCAAATTCAGAGAAAAATATAACTCAGAAAGACAGTTGTTTCTCATGTGAATTTAATGGTGTGAGATAAACTGCATGCTGAATTACACTTTTCCCATCCCGTCAATATGATTTGCTAGGGGAAAAAACCACAAGTAAAATGCTGGAGTATGACAGATAGCTCCCTTCACCCCATTTAGTCAATTAAAACATACGCCTAATTTCTCCTATGAAAAGTCAGAACCTGGCATGGCTGGAGGCTAGACTTTCCTGAATTTTGCTTCTCAGAGAAACACAGTAAGGTTATTTATTTTAGATAAACTCCAACTGCTATAGGAAAGCTAAAGAATTAAAAATAACAGCAGTAAGTAGGCCCATAACTCACAACAAGAGACCATAAAAATTAAATGCCATCAAGGCATACCATGATCTCACAGAAACTTGTTGACTTTGTTCCACAAGTTCTTCTAAAAACACACTCCCATGTGCATTTTCATCACTCTTCTTTCCTTATATGTCAATGAAACAAAGATGCTTACCTCAAAATTTTCAAACTCCATAGCTATAAGATATGGAGGGAACATTCCATGACAACACAGGCCTGTACTGGGGATAGACAGTCATTTATTCACCAAGAAAGTCTGGAGAGGAAAGAAATTCCCAGGGTTTATAGACAATATCACACAAAGACTTTTAAATCATATTATCTTTCTGTCCACCCATAATTGTATCATAAAATGGGTGTATGGTTTCTCCTTGCCTCTCTTTCATGGTGTAAGAATGTCATCTAACGTCCTCCTCTGGAATTCTGAGGAGGGGTCACTGGTAAATGAGGTGGGTTTCTGGTCTTCTTCATCATCATCCTCCTCCTCATACTGTCTGTCCAGTGACCCCGTTCTTGGTTGCTCGCAGGCATGCACAATCTGCCTCTGTCCAGTCCCATACTTCTATCTTATTGTTTTAACTAATACTCAAGATATCTCATCCATCTCTAGTTACTTAATAATCTAAGGTCCTTCTATTAAACAATTCTCTATTGATTAAGTCCTGCAGGTGCATTACATTTATTAAAACTTCAAGTCACTCCTTAACTTTTTCTCAGGGTATCCTAAACTGAAACAGCTAAAATAACAAAATCACAAAAATATGCAATAGCTCCTTCAAATCATGGCATTTCTGACTAAAGGTGGCATTTCCCCCTGTCATAAACAAAAGTAATATTGCACAGCTTCTCTTTAACTGTGAATAGTGAATTTTGAATGACAGTCTAGCTGCATTTTCTTTAGATTTTCCACTGCCTCTGAGCCCTCTAGGGGATTTCTGATGCCTTAATGGCACACACACAAATAGAACATTGCAATCCAAAATGAAAACCAAATCCGGTTACTTGCTCATCTTAAAACTGCAGAATAGGGATTAAGGCATAATAAATATAAGCAGAATTACAATTTTTCAAATGGCCCAAGAAAATTATTTTCTATCCTGTATCAGAATGAGTAACTGAATGTTATTCGCTTTAGATGCAAAGGAAAATACAGTGAGCCATTAGATCTGTTTTGATTATGAATTCAAAAATGTGTATGTTATCTATAAGTCAGATGGACCATGAAGCAGTTTTGCACTGACAAAGCTACTATTACTTTCCTGCTTTCTTACCCTGCGAAAGAAGTCAAGAAACCTCTTTTTCTGAAGGTAGGTGTTACTGCTTAAAGACTAATACAAAACATAAGACTAGCGTGTCCTTTGTTATTCATCCATAGTGGTTTATTGATGTGTCACACTGAGGAGAAGAGTTTATTACAGAATTACTAGGTGAATAAACATTCATGGAAATATGCAAAGGCAATCAGACTACAAAAGAGTGTTAGGATTTCTCTGTTTCTCTCCATCTTTTGAAAGATGATGACATGTAATTCCAATTTCTAGATGTACTGAGATCTGCTTTAGAAGTAGTTTAAAAACATGTTTTTATGAAATTATGTGTATGTGAAAATATGGGTTTGCAATTATGCACTTCCAGCATTAAGAAAATCATTGCAACAGAGTAGTGGGATTTTCCTGACTCTTTCTGAATGTTTTTAGTCTAAGAAAGTAAATAATTAGTAAAACAGATATTTCTGGAGCAGAAAATTTAAATGTAAATCCTTACAACACTCTAGAAGTATGCAAATAAGAAAGGCATTGCACAACTGACATCTGGACATGAATCACATCTCAAGAAATGTCTCTAACTAGAACCTCGTTGCACGAGAGCCCTCAGTTTATGACAAGTAGAAGGTGAGATCACATAATGACCAGGACTTGGTCCCAGTCCAATGAAATCAATTAAGAGATTCCCTCAAACTGCCGACAGCTAGCAACAGAGCTATAGACAGAAGTTAGAAAAAAACCCTGGCTTTTCATTTATGAGAACCTAGTGTTTCATAACTAGACTCCTGTATCTGAAAGATAGTCCCTGCTGGGGGTCAGGTTGCCACTCCTTTGCACGGTACAAGAGCAAACAAGAACTGGTTTGAGAGGCACGTAAAGCTAACAGCATCTGTCTGCTCCACAGCAGCTACCCTGCGCATCACTTCACATCAATCTGGAAGCTCCCTCAAAGCAGCTTTGTAAAGGTCACTGCACATACACTGACTTGGGCACTTACAGCTACAATTAACAGTTCTACTAAATGGGTTTATGAAGAATAAAACCCACAAAGAAAACATTCTTACATGTCACTGCCCTTCAGCTCAAGTCCATCTGCACTACAGACTCATACTGCAGCTGTTCACCTTGTTTTGATGGGGCTGGAATTAAAGCTAAGCCAGGGTCTATAACTCATATTGACATTAGCAGCTTAAATAAGCCAGCTGCCCACTCTGCCTACCTTGGAAGAGCAAAGAGCAATTCACCTGTTCAGACAACCAAACTGGAGACATGTTTATTGCTACAACACCGAGGAGAAGCCAGCCTTCAAGTGTATGTAGATCTCATCCCCAGAAGGAAGGCAGTTCTTTCATGAGAGAGGCTCCTTTCATGAGAGCGTGTCACCAGCTAGGTGGCAAATTGCAGTCTTCTACTACAAGACCTCCAAGACCACAGCAGGCCACGCTGCTTCCAGTTTATCAAGCTGATTTGCTGCCATAAGAATTTAATTAGATGGAGCAATGAAGAGATGCTGCTGGTAGTGTCCACATGGTTAAACACAAATGTCCCAAGCTAAGAAGTGCAACTGCTTTGCAAGGAACACCCAGTAGTAGGTAAAATAAGAAACATACCTACAACTAATAAACCTGTGGTGCTCTGCTGCTGTTTTGTTGCTCTTACAGCTGTATTTCTAATCATCACAGCAGAAGCAGAATCTGAGTAAGCAGTGGATAAAGATTGTTCCATACCTAAGGGAAGCACAGAGCTGCACAAAGATAAACGGAGTGGAGGGATAGACTGTCAGGACAGAACAGTAGGAAGTAACATGATAAGAGTAGAATAAAGAGGCAGGTTTGCAAATATACGGTCAAGATACTTGAAATAATATGAATTCTAGAGTAAGCAATACCATGAAGGTAAAGTCTTGGGAATATTTTGAAGGGATAGAGTGGGCCTAAGGAACCCAGAAAATAGAATGCAGTATAGATAATTTCTATAAGGAATTAGACATTAAAGGTGATAGGTGAATCACAGATTTTATCAGGCTGGTTAGTCCCACCTGCTTGTTCAACTGAGTCACCAAACATAGGATTCCCAGGACTGTCTCCAGTTTGGTTTTGGATATTGTTTTCAGATGAAGACTGCACAAATTCTCTGGACAACTTATCGAGGTGTCTGAGCATCCTCAGAGTGAACACATGTCCCACCCTCCCCCAAAGAAAAAGTGTTTTCTTGTGCTGAGATTTTTTTTAAGCATTTTTATTTTTAATTTCTGTCCCTTGGCTGCTGTCCTGTCACTGGACACTGCTGAAAAGACTCTATCTTTCTCTTCATTTTCTCCCATCAGGTATGTATACATATCAATAAGATCTCAATGAGCCATCACTTCTCCAGGCTAAACAGTCCCAGCTCTCTGCCTTTCCTTAATATGAAAGATACTTCAGTCCTTTAAAAATCTTTGTTGTCTTGCCCTGGACTCACTCCAGCATGTCTATGTCTTCCTTGTACTGTGGGCCCAAAACTGGATTCAGCATTCCAGATGTGCTGAATGCAGAGGAAGGATCACTTTCCTTGACATGCTGGCAGTTGTCTTCCTAGTGCAGCCCAGGATGTCATTGTCATATTATTGGTGGATGGTCAGCTTCTTGCTCCCAAAGACCCCAAGGCCCTTCCTTGCTGAACTACTCTCCAGCTGCTCAGCCCCTAGAATGTACTGATGCCAGGAATTATTCTTATCCCAGTGTAAGACTTTGCATTTCCCATTGTTGAGCTTTATGAGATTCCTCTGTCCGCAATTCTCTAGCCTATCAAGGTCCCTCTGGGTGGCAACACAACCCTCTGATGGAACAATCACTCCTCCTGGTTTTATATAACACATGAACTTGCTGAAACAGCACTCTGCTCCATCATCCAGGTCACTAATGAAAAACCTCAACAGTTCAACCTCAACACCTCAGCTGGCCCCAGTATCAGTCCCTGAAGTATAACAGTAGTGAACTTCCTTCCAACTTGATTTTGTGCCACATATCACAACCTCTGGACCTGACTGTTCAGCTAGTTTTCAATTCACCTCACTATCCATTTATTTATCCCCAACTTTGTCAGAACGTTGTGGAAGACAGCACTAAAACCCTATTAAAGTCAAGGTAAACAGTGTCTCACTGCTCTCCATTCATCCAGAAAGCAAGGCAACTCACTGTGGAAGGTTATCAGATTGATTAAGCATGATTTCCCCTTTGTAAGTGCATTCTGACTACTCCTAATCACTTTCTTGTCCTTCCTGAGACTGGAAATCGTATCCAGGATTAGTTGCTCCATCGTCTTCCCAGGAGTTCACCTGAAGCTGGTTGGCCTGTTGCCTGGTTCTTTTTTGACTTTCTGGAAGATAGGTGTGACACCTGCTCTCTTCCAGTCTTGAGGAACATTCCCAATTGCCACGGCCTTTCAAAGATTATCAAGAGTGGACTCCCAAAGATATCAGTTGCCTTTCTCATGGCTGGAGTATGTAAGGCCTGTTCGTTTAAGTGCTCCTTAAACTGGTCCTCCTCCACTGAGGATAAATCTTCCTTGCTCCAGACTGTTTCTCTGGTTGCAGAGCCTTGTGATTCTTGAAGGTTAGGATTATTTGATTGCAACAGACCTAGTAAAGTACTCTAAATTTACTCATAATCCAAGGTGGACAGTTTGATTTAGATACATACAAATCCAGTGTAGAGATAAGTGTCTTTCTAGTAGTTGAAACAGCAGTATGTGGCTCATGGATCATTATTTCCTCAGAAGCACACGGAAAACTAGAACTAGGTTTTTGATGCATTACCATTTGTTTTCTTAAGAGCATCCGCTTTGCTAAAAGGAATCAAAGGAAATGCACAGAAAAAAAATAACTCTTATAGCATGTTCCATTTCCATAAAGAAGGTGAGGGTCAACATTTCTGTGGTGTTATGAGAGATGTGTTAAATAACAAGGGAGAATGTGCTTGAAGGGTCCATTTTAGTTCTTGGTACAAAACTCATGAATTATCAAGAAGAAATATGAAGTAATATGAAGAGACAGAAGAAAACAATACCTATTTGCAGGCATTTCTGGAACACATTTGCAAGTCAGGTGATTGATTCCCCTTTTCAGGATAAAGGCTTATTACTAAGAATAAAAAAAAGTTACCGTGTAGAACTGCAGAAGAATCTCCAAACTGTAAGATGTCACTAGCGGGCCCGGACACCAATGACACGGACGGCCTTATGTAGATGCAAAACCGACCTCTTTATTATATTTACAAAGGTGCTTATATACCTTAGCACGCTGGACTAACATAAGGTCATTGGTTCACTGACCAGCCACCCCCCAGAGGGATTGGCTGGACCCAGTAACTCTTACCTCATGTTTTCTTCTTTGGTCTCATAACAAGACCATAGTTTACAATACTTTTAAATTGTTTTCCTGCATCGTCCTTGAGAAAGCCTTGCTTTCTCACAGACACCTGTCAGGAAACTGAAATCCCTTTGCACCCAGGCCTGTAACATCCACAGTAAGAAGCTCCAAATTCCTGGTTTATTAAATCTGTTTAATCTACTTTTGTCTGGCATCCATGCCAACAAGAAAGATGATTGATGTCTTTGTGAGGCCACTCAATCATCTTTGAAATGTCAATTGGGAGACTTCCTTAAGCCTGAAGAGGGGCAATTGCCATTCATATCTTCAAGAATGAGTTCACAGAAAAACGTTTTGGATTCCTCATTAGTGAAAGATAACACAGAATTTCTGATTCCACAAAGCAGCGACACATACAGTTTGACTTCACAGTTTCTTGTTGGTTTAGAATGTGCTGCATATCAAATTTTGCATCCAAAGGAAGACTTGTAAGCCTGACAGGAAAAGTAGTTTTTCACAGGCAATAACTTCCTAGCACTCCTGGTCAAACTGCTTGCAACTGTGTAGGTAATAAGTACCTATCTTTCTATTCTGAGATCTCACCCTCATCTTCTCTGACGTAACTGAAGGATACTATTTAATTTGCAAGGAAATTGTAAATTCCCCCAATGCTGTCAGAACTATTCTGTGAAACATTTTTTTTCAGTGGTATATTTGAAAATTTATTCACTAAATTAGTCTCCATCAAGTTTACTGAACTATCTCTATTATATCTTTGTTCTACAGTTTGGATTCCTGAGGTTGCTTCACAATAC
This sequence comes from Atrichornis clamosus, assembly GCA_013400975.1. Taxonomy (NCBI): domain Eukaryota; kingdom Metazoa; phylum Chordata; class Aves; order Passeriformes; family Menuridae; genus Atrichornis; species Atrichornis clamosus. Next base: position 46,964 of record WBMZ01006625.1, read on the forward strand.
ATTGTCTTAGTCCTTCAGTATCACTGAATGTGAAACTTCTGCAACTCCTAAGGTAGTAAAATTAATGGAAATATTAGCAAATAATCTGCCACTTCTATCATGCATTGAAGTCCTGTCTGCTTCCTTAGGAACAATAAAGCAGTGACCTTTTCTGGATTTGATTTACATATACAAAAGCATTCCATGGAGTGCAGAATGAGTATCTCACTTTGCCCAAATGCAACATAGGTAACAAAAAGTTGAGAAGAATCTGACTGCATAGAAAAAATTCATGTGAGAAAACTAATAAAAGTAACTCCTTAATTCTATTTCTGTTGTAAACTGCTTTTTAAAGTGTAATTTTGTTTTAACAGCTTAATCAAACTTGCAATAAATGACTACCACTTGAAATACAGAAGGTGAGGTATTGCATCACTTTCCCTGCCTAAGAGTCCAAGTAATCTACCTTCTGAACACACAGAAGCACTCATTCAGCTGCATTGTCAGAATATAAACTGACTTTTTTTCCTTGGTAATCAAGGAAGTAGCATCCTGTGAATTCTTTTTTTTCCAGTCAGAGTTCAATTTTCTTTCTACTGCTGAAGTGTTGGAGACCTATTTCCTTGCATCAGCACACCTAGACTCTGATCTATTGGAGGAGAGCAACTGGATCCAGATTCAAGATGTGCCTCTTACAACGGGAACTTGTGACTAACATCCACAGCTGGGAATGGGTTTGGCTATGACCCCAGCCCACAGATAGTAGTGATGAGGCAGGTCAAGCTGCAATGTCAGCCAGGCAGGCCAGAAGGCTGAGGCACAGACTGGCACTCCTACAGCACCACTGAGGCAGGACTGACAGCCCAGGGGTAATCTGACAAACAAACATTCTGTTTATTCTCACTGTTTTGTCTGTCACAGGTTTTCTGCATCACACACTTTTCAACTACTAGACTGACAATACATGTATTATTTCTGTGCTATGGCTCTCCCTTGAGCCTTTTACAATAGTGTGGAGGTTTCTTAAAGTAATAATTTCGATTTACACACCTCTCAGAAAAGTGAGAGGGAATTATTCCTCCCCATCTCTGCCCTCAATTTATAAAGTGTACTCTCCTCCCCCCTCTGCCCCTAACAGAGTATAACTGAACTATAACCAGATTAGAATGGACAGTGTCTATTTATTCCAAACACTGATTCAGAGTTGCCAAGACCAGGTATTTTATATAAATATTGTGTTAGTTCAGCACACTTCTCCTACTGATTTGTAGCTGCAAGAATTCAACAAAACTGTAAACTAAATAACAGTGCCTTGAATAAGCCAGCTACAAGAATTCAGTTTGGCAATGAGATGTGACGAGCTTGTTTTAGTGATTAGCCCAGTGTCATCCAGCAACTTGGTGGCAAAAACAGTGAATCAGAACTCACTGATTTAGTGACCAGCTTTCTCTTCCCTAAATCTTTGGTCACTGTCTCCCAGCTGTCTTCTAAAACACAAGATACACAGACTAGGACAGTCACCTCCACTACATTTGGAACAGTCTGGGGCAAGATCACTCTTGAGGGGGATATTTTACTGACTGTTCACTAAGTATACTAAAAGAGGCAAAAATGGTAACTGAAAAATCTTAAAACTAGCAGCCCTTATAATTTGAGGGTTTTATAGCCCTAAACATGTGTTTTGTGTCATAGACCTAATGATGTGCATTGTCACGTCAAAAAGCAGTTCATCCCAGTGATACACACAGAGCTGGAATATAGAGATCTCTGTTTCTTCAGCTCAGGAAATAACTGAAGGAGGGGAGACAGTTGTGCAGAAGGAGGAAGAAGATATGCTCATGATAGGCCTCTGGCTAAATACTAAATCTTTATCAATTTTGAATATGTTCTAATGAATCATAGCCATTCACCTGCGATTTTTTAAGTAAACAGATGATGTTTAACATCATCTGCATTTTTTTCATGCAGACCCCTTATTTCCAGCCCCATTTGTCTCATATTACTTATAGCACTAGGGAAAGGCTCTGTGAATTTCATTACTCAGTACCCTCAACTGCTATTTCCAGCAGCATTTCTCATTAAATCAGTCTCTTTCAAGTTCCCATCTCTCAGTTCCCATCTCTCAGTCCAGCTTCTTAAGTTCCTCAGTTTCTGGGCTTCATACCACTCTCACCAACCACTGGCTCAGTAGCAGCCAGTGCCACCTTTATTCTGTCACTATTCCCTAGTTTCTCCTTATCCCTTTTCCCTTCTGAATCCCTTCCCACCCCTGTAACCCTTAATCACTAGTTGTCAGTAAGTTGCCTTATTCACATCATCCCAGCCACCGCTCCCAAATATTCTATCCAATCTCAGTCTGTCACTTCTTCCTGTGGAAGTTATTTAAACAGTTACTTACACTTCACAAGATCTGGTGAAGAAAGAGGTTGATCCATTACTGTAATTTAGTGACGTGTTAGCACATCTGGACTCATTCACAATATGCAGGCTTGTTCTCAAAATTTCACGAGAAAGTTGCTCAGAGCAAAAGGGAAACATGCTGGTCATCTTGGCTTCTCAGAACTTGAGTGGAAACTAAAATGCAGATGCTGGGCTGAAATAAAGAAAATCTGCAGAAAATAAATTCTTGCTGTCACCACAAGGACATATACTGCCTGTCACTGTTGTCTGGATGGCCCAATAAAAATTATACTGTCTTTGCTAGTAAGAAACCTAATGCTAGAATTGAAAGGCCACAAAAACAGGTAGGCTGTTAGATTTGTTTTTAGCTTGAGTGAATTTACAATGCAATCTGAAGCTTGGTACCAGATGTCTGTTGTTATGATGTGGAGGTTAAGTGTGGGATAATACCAGAGGCCTTGAAAATATGTGCACAGGCTGAAAACAGAGCCCACAAGACTAGAAGTATCTCACTGGCAGTCAGCTTCTTGTTCTTGAGGAATTACAGTCTTAAATGCTGATAACACTGCCTTAGCCATAACAAGCAGGACAAGGAAGCAGTCAAATAACAGAAAAATATAAATTATGTGGCCATGGGAAGTTAGTACCCCCCAGAATTGCAGAGTATGTAGTCCAAGGAAAGGAGACCAGAGAATTAAAATTCACTGACAAACTCAAGCATTTTTGAAATGTACTAGATCTTGATATTTGAAAGGAATTGCTGCTGGAAGATGGTTGTCATCACTGGATCATCATGGAATTCTCTTCCTACAAACTATGTAAAAGCTGCAAGCACATTGCTTGTTTCAAGGACCGAGACTCTTCAAAGGTCTACTATCATGCCAGTCAAGTTTTAGGGCTGTGTAAAAGTCTGTGTCTGTGTGCATTAAAGTACATGCACCTCTTGTCTCAAGCTCTGTCATTCCTGACTAAAGCATTACTGCACGTAAATTCAGTTTGGCTAGTGTGATAACTGTCAGTGTGTGACAACCATCACACTGACCAGCCCTGCAATGGCCAAGCAACTGCACCAGAAAATCCTAGTAGGTCCCTTCCAACTGGAAGTATTCTATTGTATTCCATGTCTGCTTCTCATTATTGTGTGTAAATACATCCATTAAATTCTCAGCGGTGGTGGCTCTCACACTGAAATAAAAGACAAACCTTTAACAGAACCAGGGTTTTAGACATCACACAAGAAGATAGAGTTTCACAGAATACAATGTTGGAATTGTTGTGGCCAGACCTTCATTCGGAAGTGTTAGGTAGTATAAAACTGCCTATTTGAAATAGCTCTCTCATTGTTTCACATTTTCTGTACTATTATTATTTGTTTCTTACTTCTCTGCTTTACATTAGATATATATATGTATATAACTGCATATCCTCCTACCTCCAGTTCTACTGCTTTAGTACTGGATAATGAAACACACAGGGGCTCAATCTTCAGTCATTTCTAGACTATAATAGGCAAAATGGTATTCAGTCATTGCAAAATTATTCCAGAAATTAATTACTTATGTTCTGGAGGCATTTTTTTCCTGCTTCTTTACTTGGTGGTTGAAGAAGGAACTTGCCCCAGGAAAGAAGGGTGTGTCTGTTCTGTGGAGCTGGTGGTAAATGTTTATGCAGGAAGAACTTAAGCACCTAAGGCACTGAAAGGAACAAGCAAGGCTTTGGGCCTCAAGCCACACAGTTTAACTGGAGAAATGTCTCATAGTATAGGTAGTATATTAAAGTGTAAACTGAAATTCAGCAAGAAGTAGCACATTAGAGCCTTGCTTCAAATGTTACAATAAGAAACATTTGCTTATTGAGATGCTCTTTCAGTCAGGTAACTTTTAGGGGAAACTTCATTATAATTATTCTCAGCGTTTGTATGCATGTAGTATTAAGGTTACACTCACAAATTGTTTGGGATAGCCAATATTGAGTGTGAGGTGTTTTAATAACTTGCTAGTTAATTTTTAGAGTCTTGAAGTTCAACACTCTACAGTATGGTTTCCTGGAATTCTACTGTTAGAGCCCATTAAGGGGTATATTAGCAATAGCAGCAGTATACTTTTAACTTTTTATTCTTTCTCAGGAAATTTTTTGTGAAAGGATGAAGTATGTATTACTCATTGCATAAAATGTAACCATTTTTGTAGGAACTCTGTTTTACTCAGATCTCTTGAAAGACAGATAACTGTCATTCAGCACTCCTAAATAAGCTATGCCTGCATTTGTATCCACCTGTGACTGTAGTCAATGAAATTGACCAGTAAAAATCGCTAGTATGAGTTCTGTTGTCATGAAATTTTCCTGTCTGTGAGACAGCCTCCAAACTGACCTGTTTCTAGGAAACTGGTTGGTTTTGTATGGATACAAACATTTTACATTTTCTGCAATTCTTAATCAGACAAGGAAGTTATATCCTCTTCTCACCATAATTAACAAAATTCAATCCTTTGTAAAAGACAATAGCCATTCTGAGTGTCACTTCAACTCCGACATACTGCAATATGCCGCTCATCAAGGCTATTTCTGATCTGAAATTGAGGCAATTTCTTAGGCTATCTCTCATGTAGTACACTACAGCTTAGAGTCTGTTGGTTGTGTTCAGCCAGTCACTGCAGTCTCTCAGGAGCCTGCAGTTCTCCTTAGAGAACAGCCAATACCAGCAAAAAGAATTACTGTACTGTAACTGCAGTATGTGATGCTAACACTGTGGGTTGGTGAGGCCTTGAGACTCAACTCAGGTTCACAACCCTCACCAAAAAACCCCCAACAACAAAACAAACAAACAAACAAACCAAACAAATAAAAAATCCCCAGACAAGTACCACAAAATCATAACAATTGAAATTACTGATTTTCAGTTCCATTAAAAACCTCACAGACAGGCCCAAAATGTCGGTAGTGTGTCTGCATGTCAGGAGGATTTTGAAGTAAGATACTCTCAGAAGTGGTCTTAGCCACTGCTGCACACTTTACCATGTATTTCAGTGTATCATTGAAAGTTTTGTCTGAACAAAGTCTCTACAAATCCCTGAAAGGAGGGTGTAGTAAAGGGGGCATCAGTCTCTCCTGCCGTGTCTGCAGTGAGAGGACAAGAAGAAACAGCCATAAGTTCACAAAAAGGAGATTCAGACTAGATATTAGAAAAAATTTCTTCACTGTCAGAGCGGTCAGGCATTGGAGTAGGTTTCCCTGGGAAGTGGTGGAATCACCATCCCTGGAAGTTTATAAGAAGCATTTGAATCTGCCGCATATTACGTATGTACATCAACGCATGCTAAGGGTCTCTTAGGTGGGATACCCGGCTCGTTTGTGCTGCACGGGAGCCCGCTCCCGTGTCGGACGCGCTGGGCAGGACCCGCCTCAGTGCCTCAGTGCCGCAGCGCCGCGGCGCCCCCT